>JAYEVI010000180.1:0-198944 GCA_036346575.1 Dendrocalamus sinicus | reverse complement strand
CTCTGATATTATTGCATAGTTCCAGCTACATGCATGTCTAATTTTCATCCGTCCGACATCAAAAACTCATAGAACAAATATAAAAAAGGTAAATAGATATTCGACCCTATTCATATTTGACTCGTAAAAAATATAGAATAAGATACAGAATAAGTAATATCCATCCTTATATATCCATATATAAGTAATATAACGAAGTCTGTTGTGACTTCACTTAGGAACAATATAACATATATATAAATTGCTATATCTAAATATGTAGAGAATACTAAGTACTCTTTTTGACATCTCAGCAATTAGTCTCTATATGCTCTATCCGATTGCACCCTCTTCGTCCAATATCCTATGTAGGGGTGCAAATAAACGTATAATTTTCGTCCGACCGACCGCCCAAGCGCTTTTGGAACGAATACGAACGAAGAAATATATATCCGGCATTATTCGTGTCCGACTTTAACTCGAGAAAATATAGATAGAATATAGGATAAGCGATATCCGCACGTATCCGCTCCGATTACACTCCTAGATGGATGTATTGATAAATACATATATAAAACAGTGAAACTCTCACATAAATTTTGTTCTAGATCCGCTCCTGCAGAGGAGTACTTCATTAGTAGCGATTAATGTATAGTATTAATCATCGATGAAAGTGTGAATTGTATTAATGGCACGCGCACATGCATATGCGAGTAGAGGAAGCGGCGACAATGGCACCAGTGGCAGAGGCGCGGGTTCCGGCGGGGCATGCGTATCGGACACCAACTACACCATGACCTGCATGGACGAGGGCTGGGCCGGCGGCAGCTGCGACGAGGCGGTGGCGGCGGTGCAAATGCACCTAGCAGTGCTAGTTATAATTAATTACCTACTTACAAATGGTCCTGTTGATCATACGTATGCATGTACTCAGGGACGGAGCCATACCCCGGGCAAAGTAGGTTTCAGTCCGGGGTGTGGAAAAATATCTAATGTACAACTTGGCTAATATTTTTATAGTCTAGCTTAAATGTCTAGATTATTTTATCATTGAATCTAGGTCGTAACTAAATTCTGACTCCACCGCTGCATGTACTGCTAGCTAGCTTCATGACTTCGATCGATGAGCTAAGTTGAAAATAAAAGGAACTTGGGTGGTTAACGTACGACACGCATGTATTCATGTCCGTCGTAACCTCTTTCTTGTTTTTACCTTCGAGCTTTGATTAGCGCATACATGCATGATGCACGCACGCTGGTTTAATTAATATCGGAAATGAACCAGTTCGACTTTTAGCTTGTCTAAAATGCAGACGTTACGGTGAAATAAAGATAATGCGCTAGCTAGCTCGATCATTATTGGTGACCTCAAATTATCGCATTCATCTCAAAAGGATTCATAGTTTAGCACGTAAGGATTGGAATCACTTCAGCGAAGTCAGGGCATGTCCTTGTTCAGGTCATTCCGGTCTGGTCTAGTTATAAAGTTTTTGGAACCACTGAAAATTTTGAAACTATAGTGGATTTATTAGACTGTGATTTATGACTGATGATTTAAAATTTTGAATTCTGATTATTCGCAAGAGATAGTATGCAAAGAAAAATAATAGCATATGATTTTAGGTGATACAGCTGAACTTAGTATATTTTTTACTACAATATTTTTGTTGACCTCGTTTAAAAAAACACACCGTTCAAAACTAGTTACATAAACCATAAATCACAAATCATAAGTGAAAAGAACATAGCCATGCAACTGGAACAATAGCATGCATGCATGCCATTTATATAAAACTAAACATCACTGTACCTGCAAATTATTTATTATATGCATCACCAATTTGAGGTGGTGATCAATTAGGCTTTTTGGTGGCTTATGGTTGAAAACATCAGAGTGGTGAAAAAACATCAGAGTTGACAGAGGCTTATTTAGCATAATTAAATGTAAAAAAAATTAAAAAAAATATGTTAGCCCATTACGTATAATACAAACACATATGGGAAAAAAGAACCGGCAAAAAAAAGCTCAACAAAAAGCCAAAAGTTCAAAAAAAGACGAAATTTATGAATAATGAAAAATAAGTCGAAAGTTAGAAGCTGAAGCCCAACCGATCGGGGCCTTAATTTACACTTTTTTACGAGCACGTGTGCGCGCTCGAGCATTCCAGTTTATTATGAAGTTGTGATAAAAAGGACACCAATTAGAATTATCCTGTTGCACCTTTTTTACGAGTACGTACGCGCGCATTTGAGTTTATTATGAAGTTGTGATTAAAAATGACACAGTTTCCAAGTTAGGGGCCTGTATATGGGTGGGTTTTTTGGACTGTGATTCATGTCTTTTAGTTTATAGCTTTTAAATTATATCTGTTTGTAAGAAAGTATAAAGAGAGATAGTTGCATACGATTTTAGCTGATATAGCTGAAGTCACTATAGCATCTACTATAATTGACTTATAGACTACCTTAAAAAGATATATCATTTAAAAATTAGTTACTGTAATATAAACCAAAAGTAACAAGCAGCAAGTCCAGGAAAACCAAGCCTTGTACAAGTTCTTAGGAGTTAAGTGCCGTACAAGTTTAGAGACCTTGGGTACTACCAACTTACACAGTGGTGAAAATTAAGTTTAATCACTAATTTTTGTTTAATATATATTTTATAAAATTATAATATTATAAAAAGTACTTTTTAAGATAAATCTATACATATGATTTTTCATATATTTAATCTAAATATTTTAAAAATATTGATAGCGAAGGTTTCAAAATTTTGACTGTATGTATCTCATAAAGACATTTTTTAAGTAGTATAATGCAACTCATTAGAAAAAGTTAGCGATACCAGAATTAATTACTCAAATATGTACATGCGGTCGATTTTGATTCCCACATCCAAACTTTTTAGGTCTAAGTAACAGCGATCTCAACTTTTTCTTCTTTTACACCCCATTTGGCTCATAGGATTTGAATTTGATTCTTAGATTTGGATTACAATTTCTATTCCAAAATCATTTCTATTTGATTTAGCCTAAATCAAATTCTTTTTTTTGTTTTATTGAAAATATTCTGATATTTATGTTAATAACTCATGGATAATGTACACACACCTCACTTCCTCCAATCCAACGGGGGAAAATTGCTCACATACCACAAAGTTAAATGACATACTCTTATTTGCCACATACTTATGTGGCTTTACTATTATGCCACAAACTTGAATATTTTGTATTTTGTTTTGCCATTTCTCCCTTTAATTTCATTTTGCATTTTCATTTTGCCCCTCCCACCACCGGCCCCGCCGCCGACGTGGTCGCCGCCGCCCGCCCCGCCTTCAACAACGATGCCACATGCTCCCAACGCCCCTGGCCTCCTTGGTGCTCCGGCTAGCTCCGGCGGCGACGATCCCACTCACACCAGCTCCGGCGGCGACGATCCTGGTCTTCTGGGCGCTGGCGGGCACGACCCCCTGCCCTTCGGCCATGCTTGCCATCTCGGCCATCCCCTCCACGAGCCAACCGTGTCGCGGCACGCCCCCTGTAGTCCACGGCCTCCCCCACGCAAGGAATTGAGAAATCGCCGCTTGAAACGGCAGCCCCTCTACGTCTTCTCTTTCGGCCGGCCGCCGCCATTGCCGCCGCCGCTTCTTCCTCGGTCAGTCCCGAGTCAATTCAGCGCGGTGGGAGCGACATCTCCACCACCCGAAGCCTCCCCAACCACCGGCTTATGCTCTCGTCCGCCGACGCGACTCCGCCACGGTGGCCTCCCCGCCGCCGCTGAGCTCGCCGCCGACTCGCCTCGGTCGCCCTCCGGTCGAATCAACCGCCGGGTGAGCTCTGTATCATGCTCATACTCACGCGCGCTTTGCTCCTCCTCTCCCATCCGCCACGGCGCCTTTTCCTCATCACGGTCACCTAGCGCCACCGCCAACTCGTCGAGCACCTCCCGGCCGAGCAACTGCTCCTTGAGCTTCCTCACCGCCGGACCATTCGCTTTGCCGATCGCCGTCGTCTCCCGATCGACCCCGCGGCGACGCCGCCGCCCCGACCGCTGGCACCTCCTCTGCTGGCCGGCTTTGCCCGGTTGTTCGCTCTCGCTCTGTTTACCCTTTCTCTCGATCGTGGGACCGGCTGGATAATACCCCTGTTAAGTCTCTGAAAATGCAAAAGAAATTAAAGGAGAAAATGGCAAAACAAAAGACAAAATACTCAAGTTTGTGGTATAATAGCAAAACCACTTAAGTATGTGGCAAATGAGAGTATAGCATTTAACTTTGTGGCATGTGAGCAATTTTCCCATCCAACATAGGTTGCCCGCCACTAGCCAGCCGACTCACCGCGAAGCCCATCTGTCTCGATAAGGTCTCCACACTCCTCGTATGGAGGGCATATGTCCACACATCTTAGGCCCTGTTTGGATACGCTTAAAATCCGATTCTGGGTAGAATTAAGCGAGAATCCCACCCAAACGCTTTGATTATTTTTAGATTCTTTCAAAAGTTGCGGTGGGAAAAATTGATATTTGCCCCAAGTCCACTTTCTGTCATCATGAGCCCGAGGCGCATTTCTTCCACCGCGAGTCCAAAATCCCGGATACCCCTCGCCTTCCTCTCGCCACGCAAGCTAGGGTTAGCCGCCCGCTTCTCTCGTGACTCCGCCCGCCGCCGCCTCTCGCGACTCCCGCCAGCCGCCTGCTCGCCGCCGCTCGCTTCCTCGCCAAGCCGCCCACCTCCTGCGCGCCGCTGAGGACCCGACGCCGCCGGCTCTCAACGACTCCGCCCGTCCGCCGCCGCTTCGCGACTCGCCCGCCGCTGGTCCGCCGCCGCCCTCTCGCTCCTCGCCAAAGCCGCCACCTCTCCTGCGCGCCCGCTGAGGACCCGACGCCGCACCGCTCTCACCGACTCCGCCCGTCCGCCGCGCCTCCGCTCCTCTCGCCGCCGCACACCTCGCGCGCCCGCTTGAGGTGAGACGGTTTCTTGATTCTTGATGCATCACATTGTTGCGGTTGTTGGGATCTGGGGCTGTTTCTTGGTTTCATGGTGCAAGAGGAAAAGGGAAAACATGGCAACATGGCAACTCGTGTTTGGATGGATTTAGGATAGATGGAAAAGGGAAAACATGGCATGGTATGTTGGAGAATAAGCCGGACTTGGTCTGGACATTTACTTGTCATGTTTCGGTTGCAGTTGAAGTTCTCACCAAAAATCGTAGTTTCATTGTGTGCATTTTATCTCTCGTAATCGTGCGATGTAGCACGTTTTAGTATTTTGTTGTCAGTCATGCAGAGTGGAGTCCGACTCTAGCGGATCACGCCGGTTGTGGCGTGAATTGTGCATCAAGTTAGTTATTCTCGAGAAGTTCGAGAGAAAGAGTAGAGTCTTTCAGTTGTATGAGCTGCAGCTTTTTTACAGAAACAAGTGAAAATCGAAAAATTGTCTCTGTGTGCGCTGTGACTCTCCTCTCGCTCCACTCTCAAATTGCCATTGTTCGTGTAGATTGCGTGTTCTTGGGTGTTTTCTGGTTGTTTCCTTTCATGGTATAGATGGATTTAGGATTTAATTGTATGACCGTGATGGATGGATTGTATATTTACTTTAAATTAATTTGAGTCAAATAATTCATTGGGATACATTATAGATGGAAAAGGTTCCAAAGGAGAAGGGTGCAAAGTCACAGCTAAATGGGATGCTTATGTCGCAAAGTTTTCAATGACATTTGCGTTGAAGAAGTCCTTGCCCACAATAGGCCGCAAAATTGCTTGAATAGTGTGGGCTATGCAAATCTTATTAGGAAGTTTTTTGAACGAACTAAGAGGCCTTACAATGAAGGGCAAATGAAGAACAGTGGGATACAATGAAAAGAAATATACCCAGTGGAAGACTTTGAACATAAGAGCTAGTGGATTAGGAAGAGATCCTATTACTGGGTGCATTGCTGCTAGTGACGATTGGTGGGCAGAACAAAATGCGGTGAGTACACAATTTGTTACTAATTTGACAGTTGTATTGTGTTTCTAAAATTTATATAACTAATTTATTCATATATTTTTTGCAGGCTATGCCAGGTTGTATAACTTTCAAAGATGTACCACTTGAGCATGAGGACCAAGCAGCGGATCATGTTTGAAGCAATCAGTGTGACAAATGAGACTTCGTTTGTTCCTACAGGTGGTGCTTCTTTTGTAGATATTTAGAGTGAGGGGGATCCTAATGCTGAGGGAAATATTGATGTAGGAAATATTGAGGGAGATGGAACACCCACTTCTCGTGAGGCGGCGTAAAAGGCCACTAATTATTCTCCTAAGGGAAAGAAAAGAAAACTTTAGAGACCAATGCATGAAGCGTTTAGTGGATGCATATGAGATGAAGCAACAAAGTAGCAAACATTCAGCCACCTCACAAGTTGTAGACCATGTTAGAGATGAGATGTCTAATATGATGGATCAAGTCATTAAGGATGGGGCCGAAGAAGGGACCGATGAGCACTACTATGCCACACAACTTCTTATGAAGAAGCAGTACCATGACATGTTCAGTACTTTGAAGACACCAAATGGGAGGTTAAGTTGGCTCAGGAGGGCATGGGAAGACCGAAAGAAGAATTAGTGTTGTGTAGTATTATTATTCGTGTGTTGGAGAAACAATGCTATTTTATTTGCCTAGTTCATGTATTAAATAATGCTACTTTATTTGCCTATTTCATGTATGAGACAAATGTGTGAGACTATTTATTTCTATGTTGCTATGTGAGACTATGCTATTTATTTCCAAGTTCCTGTGTGAGGCTATGCTCTTTTATTTGCCAAGTGTTGTATGAGAAAAATCTCTAATTCATGGATGTTTTTGTTGTGACAGATATTAATGAGTACCTCTAGTGTTTCTAGTGAGAACCAAGATATCGATGATGTTGACACATATGATGATGATGACTTCATGGTGGCATACATTGCTTTGGAGTGCATGGGCGCTAATGGTGGCAAGAGAAATGAAATTCCTAGGACAATACCGGTCATGACTGAATCCAGTGGTTGAGATCCAACTACAAAATCCAGCTTGAATGCTATAATATGTTCAGAATGAGAAGGTCGCTTTTCCTACGCCTTCACGACACCTTGGTACAAAATTATGGCTTGAAATCAAGTAGAGGAGTATGTACCAAGGAAGCCTTAGGAATGTTCTTGTGGACATGTGGTGCACCTCAATCATTAAGGCAAGTAAAGAACAAGTTTGGCCACTCTTTAGAGACTGTTAGTAGGAAATTCACAGAGATGCTAGAATCTATCATGGGCTTGGCTTTTGACATTGTTAGGCCTAAAGATCCACAATTTGGTACAATACATCCTAAGCTACAAGAAGCTAGGTTTTGGCCCCATTTCAAAGACTCGCATTGGTGCAATTGATGGCACTCATATACCGTAATCGTTCCATTAAGTGAACAACCTAAATATATTGGTCGCCATGGGTATGCTTCACAAAATGTTTTGGCAGCTTATGACTTTGATATGCGGTTCACATTTGTTGTCACCGGTTACTGGATCTGTGCATGACACTCGTGTATTATTAGATACTTTGCTCACATACAAGGAACAATTCCCACACCCTCCTGAAGGTATGTATCATTATAAAGTTCCACTCGTGTATTATTGTTGTACACTTTGTACTTTGTACTATATAACTTAGTCATCTAATTAACATGTAGGAAAATATTATCTTGTCGATTCTGGATATCCTAACAGGAAAGAATATCTTGCACCATACAAGGGACAAAGGTACCATGTTTCCGAATGGCAACATTGTAACATCCTGAAAAATTTAAATTTAAAAATATGAATTTCTTGAATTATTTTTGGCAATATATTCTATTTGGAATTTGGATTCCATTGTGTTTTCCCGATTTTGGTTGTGATTTGAAAAGTTGAATAAATTCATAACAGATAAAGACAAACATTAGTAATGCCAAAAAGGAAATATGTATATAATAGAAAACAAAAATTTTAAATACGAATCTGAAAAGATGATCCAAAGATAAAAGAGAGAAACCTGAGTTAAAAATATATACATATATATATATATATATATAATCTCATTTTGGAAATCATGATATAACTAGCAATAAAAGTACATGAATAAAAATACAAACGCATATATATGTATGTATGTATGTGTATAAAAATTGTGCAAGAAAGAGCTCATAAAGATAGCAAATAAAAATAAACAAAAATTTGTGAAGCTAGCAAAATAACAATATAAGAAATTATACATAAATATATACCTATACATCCAAGAGCCCACATATTTATAAAATAATAATAATAATAACAGAATATACGTATATATGTATATATATATACATACATAAAATAAGTACATATGTTCATATACAAAAACAAGAAATAAATAAAAATATATATTTACACACTATACATATGTATACATACTGGTATATATATATACATGTATGTACATTAAATAAATAAATAAATAAAAGCCCCAAATATTTTCTCCTCTTTTTTCCACTCAATCCCTTCCTTCCTGTGCTCTCACTGCTTGCGGGTCCTACTTCCTGCCGACCTCCCCTTTTCCCCACTCCATTTCTCCTCTTACCTCCTCGCGCGGGCCCCACTCTTTCTTCTCCGCCACGCCGCTTCTTCTCCTCCTCTCGTTCTTCTCTCGCTTCCCCGCCGCGCTCGCATTTCTCCCTCCGCGCGCCGGGCCCTTCCTCCTCTCCTTTCCGCCAAAGCAAAGCCGGCCGACACGGCCGCGCCGCGCGCCAGGCGTCGCTGCGCGCCGCCGCCTAGCCTCCTCTCAGCCGCCACCCGGCCACGCCACCCCGAGCCCCGCGCCGCCTTCCGCCATCGCATCGCACGCCGCCGCGATCCCCGCCGATCCGTCGATTTGCTCTCACGCCGCCGCCCGGTTCCGTCGCTTTAAAACCCCGCCGAGGCCCCCGCCGAATCGCCTCGCTGACTAACCCTCCTCCCCAAAGGAATAGTGTCCTCTGTGCCTCTAATGCCGCCGCGTGCCTCCTTCTCTAACTCCGCCGGCGAGGAATCACCGCTGGAGCCATCCTGCCGATTCCTCGAGCGAGCTTCCTGCCGTCGTCTAGCTCCTCCCGCCGCCGGCCGGCCTTTCCCGCCTCCATGTCGCCGCACCATGACCCGCTGCGCCGCCGCAAGCCACCGCCGCCCCCACCTCGGCCACTCATTCACACGCCCAACCCCACGGTAAGCTTCCTCGTGTCGCCTCACACTCACGCCTCCCCAACTCCACCTTTCCCACAGCGCGGCGCCCGCTTCACCACCGCCTCGCCGCCCCGAGCCTCGCCGCCGAGCCACCTCGTTGCCGCCCCGAGCAGCACCGCCTCCACCGACTTCCTCACCCTCCCGCAATGCCTTTTGATGGTCCCCGCAGCTCCCGCCGCCTCTCCGGCGACACGCGCCAGCTCGCGCCGCCTCCTCGCTCTCGGCGCTGCGCTCCTTTGTTTAGCCCGCCGCCGCTTCTTCAGCTATCTCTTCCCCCTCTTAGTCATGAAAGACTGAAAGCCCAGCTGGCTAACTGAGTGAGTAATGCATGCCCAGGTCTCGAGTTCGAGTTTCCCTGCGGCCATATTTTTTGGCTTTTTGTTTCTTTAGTCATCTCAACTAGGAATCAGTTAGAAAATAAATCAAGAAAGCTAGCAAAATTGATATAGGATCAAATAGAAATTTATATATGCATCAGAATATAAAGTTTATATGTATAAGAGCAATTAAGTGATTAAGAGGAGTAGCTTAGTATTAGCTTACTAGCACTTAAATAATTGGGATCTAAGTTAAAGATTTCATAGTATATAATTGAATATACCTTGGAAAATAATTAAGTGAGATATGAGTAATTAATACAAATTTAAAATACAACATAAGAACTTAATTACAGAAATAAAATAGAGCAATGTGCAAGGTAAGATCAATTGAGATTTAGTAATGGGCTAGTTATCATATGTGAACAATCAAATGTGAATAATCAAGGTAGCTGGAATGACTAATTAAACATCTAGATATTACTTAAAGGCATTAATAAAAAAAATGGCTTTAGTTAAAAGTCCAATTCAATAAAACTTAAATAAAATATAAGCATATATGCCCAATATTAACCATACCACCATTAAACAAACTTCGGTGACATATTTTAAATATAATAGCCCTAGGTCATCAAGATTTAAAATAATCTCACAGACATATAAATACTCTAAATTGAACGTATAACCAATAACACGAGTAATTAGGATCACATAAAATGATACCCACTCACAGGTCCATTCTAACTCATGGAACTTCCTTGATAAATATAAAAATAATAAAAGAAACTGTTAATAAAAGGTCGAGTTATCCTTTTCTACCACCGGCCTTGCCTCAAGTCACCCAAATCATCCATTAACTCATAATAATACAAAAGTTGAATTTATTCGGATTTATTTGGATCTTTTGAGTTATTTGCTTTCATTTGGATTCAGTCGTTGTCACGTAATTAGAAATTGGAAGCCGTGAAGATTCAGTGGATCCAGCAGATTAAGCTCAAATGAAGATAAAGACCGAAGCTCGAGAGAAAGTGTTGTGTGAGCTCAAGACGCGTAAACCGTCAAAGTAGTCAATACTTTGATCATGTTGAACCTACATTTCTGCAAATTATTTTGGTTTTAAATTATCAAATTGCATGTCGTATGTTATATGCAAATCCGTGTTAATTTAAGATTCTAGTTACATGCCTATTGTTTACCTTGAATAATATTACACCCTCTTTGAAATATTTGAATATGTGAACATTGTCGCCTCTAGCAAAACTATAATATTAACCTTTGAAAATAAGTCCCTAATTATATGCCTTGCTTAGTATTGCATAGATACTCATGGCGCGAGCGCCAAGCATCACTTGTAAACTCGAGAAAAATTGGTTGGGCGGTCATAATGGGAATGACTGTATATTTTGGAAATGATTATTTTATGCTCTCAAACTCCCCAACTTGCTTACATATCCAGGCGGATTGGTTCGAGGGTGTGAGTGTGGTGCAATGGATGCACAAAGTGGGTTAGTGGTAGACCGCCTGATACCACTAAGACTGAATCTTGTCATGTCACCCCGTGAAACTGCACAACCACAAGTCTCAAAATACAACTTGGCTAAGTAGATTTATCGAAACTCCGTACTCATCTCACTGGTAGGGGTGTGAAGGGGTTACACTATGGCAAGGGGGCCTGAAGGGACACCAGTGGAGGGTGAAGTTTTCCCGCTGTCCCACGCTGCGGAGAGGTAGAAGTTCTACCACAGAGGCCGGGAAAACATCCCGCAAGACAGATGGGACCCACCGCAAGTGGGCGCTTTCCCATAAGGGTGAGATGACAAAAGGGTCTAGATACTTTGAAAAGTCACCGTGATGGTTCGCTCAACCACATGACTAAGGCATCATGTGGGGCAACGAGTTGACTATCTCTTGTGGTGAAAGTGTACAAGCTCTGCAGAGTCAAAACTATTCGAATAGCCGTGCCCACGGTCAAGGGCGGACATGGGAACTTAACCAGATATAGCTCTATTTCAAAATGCCTTATAGATGGGATTGGAAAAAAATGAAGGGCAGTAGAAGCCTCTAGTTTGGAATTGTCCTGGGTGTCGTCCTAGTGGTAAGTTAAGCGGCTATAACGCTGAAGAATTGCTATATGGTGCAGATGCCATGTAACGGTGGATGGAATCTGAATCAATATTAATAATGCATTTCCTTGTACATTATGATTTGTTCCAAAATTGCTAAGTCATAGGGATTTTTAATTAATTGTATTCAAAAGCACTCTACGCAAAATAAAATAACCCGAGCCTCTCCTTTGTTAAGCCATGCATACTATTTATTTGCATTCGTGTATTGGCTCGCGAGCACGGGTTGGAGTGCTCACTCGCTTTGCGACAAAATTTAGAATCAGAATCAAATCACCTCGCCTCAAAGAACAAGATTGGACACGCTGGCCGAGAAGATGAAGATGTCAAGGGATAGGTCGCGAACCTCCGCTTGGTCGCTGTGGGCATGTCCTGAAGGTCCCACTGTGTGCTTCGCTCTTCCACGCTGCAATTTATTGATTTCGCCTAATCGCCCATGAGTAAGTCTACTATTATATTTACGTTTCGCATGATATGTACTTTGATATTCGAATCAGAATCGTGTGCACTATCTATCGATCCAGGAATAGTGCGCTTAAACACGAGATTCCGGATTGCAAAATCTGGGTCTGACAAACATGGTCGTAATCCAGTGGGATTGAAGGAAGTGTTCAATTATGCACATTCGAGTTTGAGGAATGTGATTGAACGTTCATTTGGAGTCCTCAAGATGAAATGGCGTATTCTCTTGAACATGCCTCAATTTCCGGTTAACAAGCAATCAAAAATTATAGTTGCTTGTATGGTCATTCACAATTTCAATAGGGACAGTAACATAAATGATGTTGATTTCGAGTCAAATATCCTAGATGATAGTACGCATGGAACTGAATCTAGCACAGATGAAGAGAGTTCTTCAGGAGATGACATGGATATGGGTACTTTGCGTGATGCTATAGCCACAGCTATGGTTGGGTGATTGGTTGTATCCATCTAAATTTCAATGTATTTTAGAGAATGAGAATGCCGAACCTGTTATTCATTTCATTTTCCTATGGATTAGTTATTAATGTAACGAAATTCCATATTAAAGAAACTGAAAAATTAGTACCATCATTGCATTCACTCGTATTCATTCAATAAATGAGCTATCATCGCCTCAAGGGCATACATGTCATTTTACACTCGTGATGCATAACTGTGGGAAAAAATCGGATTGCCAAACGCCTAGATTATTCAGATTGCAGATTCTTCGATCGCGACTTATCGTAAAATCCCGATCGATTAAAATCGATTCTCAGATAAGCGTATCTAAACAGGGCCTTATTTGTCTTCACCATCATAGCCGCCACCTTCCTCCTGGCACTCCTCTTCTATCTCTACTGACCTGCACACCATACCTTGGCTTCTCCTCGCTCATCATCTTCCTTCGCTCCTACCTCTGCTTCCTACCATCCTCTTTTCCTTCCATTGTAGATCCGACCAATCCACATTCTCCAAGGCCCCCAAGAAGGAACGATGGGGGAGATGCTCCAAGGGCCCCAAGTCGGGACGATTTGGGGAGGGGGATTGGGAGCTGTGGAGGAGAGGAGAGGCCTTGGGAACAGGATGGAGAGGTAATCAGAGGAGGCTATAGGAGGAGAGATGCTACAGAGGGAGTGATGAGAGAGAGAGAGAGAGTCGGGGGAAGAGGAGTGCGAGAACGAAGCGTTCAACACCAATATGAGACGATTGATTGGTGGAAGAGAAGAATTGTATCTTGTTGTATTATGTTTTTCTAGAATTTGGCCGGAATCATCAATTCAAATTCTCATTTGTAGCAAAACAGCCTTGACATTAGAATTGAATTTCAATTCCATGATTCTGGGACCAAATCCTATGAGGCAAATGGGGTGTTATATTTTATCTTGCTTCCAACTAAATATGGTGGAATATGATTAAATGGTGTGGAGTTTATTGCAAGGACAGCATAAGCTTGGTACTATATTGGCTTTGGATCTAGAATAGAGTAAAGCGCTGATCGCACATCCTTGGACTTCAGAGGCTCGAAACCACTTGGTGTCTTGGAGAAGAAAATCCTAGGAGACATTATCACCTTTAGATCCTTATTAGACCCTTTTAATTTCATGACACATGGTAGAACAAAATAGCCACCTTTTTGTATGACCACATGTCATGACTTAAAATGGTTCTAAGGAAGGGTATAAATGTGAGATCTCATATAATTTATTTTTGTGGGGTTCTTAAACATGCAAAAATACACGCTTAGATTCCTGAACTTGTATGAGTGAGCAGAACAGGTCCAGATCTAACTTAATTTAGTAATATTAGTATTTTTATATTAATATTAATAATATGACTGGCCAGTTTGACCATTTTTAGGTAAAATTTGTCTGCGTTCTTGATACCTAAGATTAATGCTAAGATTAATGCAGAGCTAGTAAAACTCGTAGATGCAGCAATAGCACTTTTGGTCTTTTGGTTAGGGCAAGTACAATAGAAGAGGTGGTCGCCACCTCTAGGACTAGCCACATAAGCAAAAAGACTACATGTGGCTCATGTGGAGGTAGCTAATACAATGAGTAGAGTAGAGGTTACCTCTACTAAAGCACTCAAACATTTAATACTTACATAAATATATCGTGGTCACCTCTTGCATGAGGGGTAGTTTATCTCTCTCTCCTCGTATAATGTGCTAGAGGTCACCTCTGCATGAGGGGCACTTGCTTCTCTCTCTTCTTTTCTCTCTCTTCCACTTAGGATTGTGCCGATGTGGATTTCACCAGAGGCAACCTAGTCAGCACCATTGTACTTGCTCTTAGGGCCTAGGTGAGGACTTGGGCAAGTCCGCTCTGCCTTGGTCTGATCTTTGCTTTTTTCCGAGACGAATGCTGCTTTTCTATGTGCCCAGTGGCGGAGAGAGGGGGGCCCAGGGGTGGCCTGGCACCCCCCCAACGATCCACTAGATGCAGCCCAGCCCCCCACTGGATGCAGCATTGCAGCCCAATTAGCATTTAGCACAGCAGTGAGCAGTCAGTGACCGAGTGACGCTTCGGATTTGAGAAGGAGGCGAAGCGACGCCAACCGGGAGTGGGGAGTCTGCTGTCCACGTCCGGCGTCCGCCTGCGCCCGGCAAAGTGCAATTGTGCAAACATACTCCGCGGCTCCGCCGACGCCGTCCGCCGGTCCGCCCGTCCCCGTCAGGTAATCTGAATATCTGATCTCTATATATAGTCTATTTCTATTGTTGACCAACATGAGATAACAAAATCACTTGCGACGAAGGAGTTGGTTTGGTTCCTGGTAAGCACTCCTGGAAAATTTAGTCGGAAACTGAAGGTTAATGGCCATCTAACAAACATACCATCTTTCTTTACAGGCTTCTGCTTTGCTGGCTCTTCCTGTCTATCAGTCTATGTTATATACAGGCTTCTAGTAGAAACCTTCTGGTTAGTTTGCTTTATTCTTGTAGCGACCCTAATATTAGTTCTACTAATTACTACTGTGACTTGATATGAACTGATATTTTCTGCCGTTGCTTTGAAAACCTTTTGTTCATACAGCAGTTAGTCTATACGGTGAGGCATAAGGCATTCGGCATTCCATATTTCTATTACCAAAATACCAAATGAATTTGTCCTTCTCCCTATACAATTTTAGATGATATGAAGAAGAGAAAGACAATTCATAGTTTTTTTAATCCTGTTGGTTCAAGTGCTAACGTGGAAGTGGAAACTCCTAACGTGGAAGGGGAAACTCCTAATGAATATGATGTAATTTTCTTTGCTTTGTAATTTGCGAAACATATTACTCTGATATGTGACTATTGGATCGGTAAATCCGCATGGTTCATTGGTTCTACTCTACTTGTTGTCCATGTTGCCCTCTATATCCAATTCCCGACTCCGCCAGATGTGCCGGTCCACGTTGTACACCGACACTAGATATGGGCCACCCAAATTAAGTTCTCTTATTTTAGTTTGAGCTTCGATTTCGACTTATTTTTTATTATTCCTAAATTTTATCTTTTTTCTAATCTTTTGGTTTTTTTAGTTTTTTTGCCAGTTCTTTTTTTCGTATTCGTTTACATTGTCCGTGATTGGTTAGCATATTTTTTCTATTTTATTTTTTTAAATTTAATTACGTCAAATAAGCCACCATTAGGTATATGTAATTTTAGCTAATTACAGTATAATTTTAATTATAAACTACTTTTTTTTTCAACCCAACTGAGTGGGCTGTAAGGCTGGTCACTCTAGGCTCGTTCTCTCTGCCCAATAGAGGTAGCCCGGTTGGCCAAGTCTAAGTTACAAATGAAGGCCTTACTGGAATAGGCCTCGGATCAACTAATCACAACAAAGTTTACAAGCCAAGCGTACTTAATTAGGCCTAAAGTTTAACCAGCAAGCCTCTCCTCTATGCACTCTGCACTGATGTACAGAAAATCTGATTGAGCAACAATCTGCAGGTTAACTGCATATAAAATGCAGGCCCGAAGGAACACTATTCCTCACAAAGATAAATTTCGGGAGGCAAAAGTAGCCCCTGGGAAGGAGCGTTTAACTAGGTGCTGCAGAGTAGTTTGGAACGTAACCTATTTGAAATGCAAGAGTCATGTTGGATTTTTGCGTAGGATAGCAAGGAATCCTGAAAAATTCGTCCTTAGCAACACACCAGATCAGACATGCGAATTTCGACGGCTCGGTCAACACATACGGGAAATGGTTCTTCTTTTCCCTTTCGGAAGGAGAAAAAAGGAGAGAAGATAAACAAGTCTAGAGAGATCACTCTTTTCGGGCTGCGTGATGACTTTTCTCTGTTGTAGACATTTGTACCAATAAATTGAATATCAATTAGCTGATAAACCGTTTTAAAAGACTGTTCCAATAAAAATATTTTTTTAAAAATAAAAATATCTTATTTATTTATTTGAAAGAAACTATAAATTATAAGCTAAAAACAATAGATCTTAAAGAGATAATTAATTATTTACCTTGAACCTAAGATATGATTGATGATTTGCCTTATAAAATCTTAGTGATACGTGTCATCAATTGCTCGTTAACTCATGGGCAAACGATTAAATGCCCCGACCTCCTTTCCTTCCACTGAGAGTGACAGCGACTTCGCCTGTTCACCACCCCACCTCGTCGTCCTCTCAACACTCTTTTCCTCCCCTCGCCTTCTCCGCCTCTTCCCCTGTTCCTAACCCTAGCCCCGACCTCTCCCCGGAGGGAGCCCCATGAGCCAAGCCGCCGCGCCGTAGCGTGGGCACGGTGAGTCCCCCTCGCGCTCCTCCGCTTCGCTTCTTGTTTCGGTCGCCCTCCTCGCGGCGGGCTAATTCGGTCGTTTCTTTGGTCTGGGTGCCGCTCGGGTTTCTTGGTCGAAGGTGGTGGGTTGATTGGTGATTGGTGGGGCTCGGTGGCCTCCGGGACGTCTGATTCGGCAGCTCGTGTGGGATTCTGCGGCCCTGTTGGGTGATTCGGCGCTGTTCTGTTCGGTCAGGTTGCTGTGCAAGGAGGATTTGGAGAGTGGAAGAAAATGGGTTTCTTTCTCTTGGTGCCGGACCGTGATTTGGTCCAGTAATTCGAGTAAACTTTAGCTCGGTATGGGGTTATTTGCTCCTTTCTTAGCCTTCTCAGCTCCTGTTGTTCCTTGCGACAGAAATTGTGTCAAAGGCCACCTTTTGGGTCCTGAAACCTAATACTATGTTGCTTTGATGCAGCAGTTCCTATTTCTGTTCATCAGTTTCCGTTTTGCTAATTGATTTTTCTTTGGAATTGATCTATGGAGATGGAAGCCGATTAGTGACGACATGAAGGTTAGTAGACGCGTTCAGTGATATAAAACTAGCATGTAGTCACACTGGTAAGACTGGATCGGCCGTGTTGCTCATGCATAAAGCTACACTTTGATCCGATGGTTTGGTGATACATAGATAGCAATTTAAGTGCCGTTCTTGGGGTTGACTGGTTATGTAATTGACCATTCTCCGTGTAACCTTAAGGTTGACATGGCCGTCTTTTTGCGTTAGGTAGTGTTAAGTGGTGATGTAGTGGATGGATGCACGGAGGTGAGATGAGCATGGGGGTGTTGATCATAGAAAGAAGCTTGGTCTCCAGGTTTGTTTTGAGGCCAATTGTTGGGGATTTTGAGTTACCTTATGCCTAATGGACGATGGCTTAATCCATGTCTCGGTGGATCTTGTGATGACACTCCATGTCATGTGTCGTCTCATGGTGTCTCCAGAGAGCTACCACTTTTGGGTGACCTCATGCTTAAAATGAATTCATGGCTTTAATTGGATCTATTGTGTTGTGCAATAACAATTTAGTCATTTCTCATTTATGCTGCATGGTTTGTTAGATAAGTGCACAACAATTTAGTCATTTCTCATTTATGCCGCATGGTTTGTTAGATATGGCTCATTCAGAATTAAATAAAAATTTGATTGTAAATCAATGGAAAGGTATGGAGATCAACATTCTTGATTAAATCATAAACTATTGCTGTAAACAAAAGCTTCGTATGAATATTTAATGGATTGCTTGCAGATTGACCTTAGGTTACTAATGGGTTGTGGGCAGTAGTTTCTTAGGAAAGTCAAAGACATGAAAACATTTTATCTGATTAGTATTAATGAGAGATTGAGAAGGATAAGTCTATTTTGATGATCTTTAGCATGGTTTTTCTTTTCCATATAAAGGGCTGACTGAAGTTACAGAAGGTTGCAATTTGTTGAGAATCAAGCATGTTTTTCTTGATAGATCACAGGAAAGAGTATAGCAAGGCTAAATTGCTAAAGCACATAACTTGAACTGCTCTTCTGTATTCTGTTAATTGGATAAAAATTAAATAATGTATCCTAGCTTTTCTAATTTACCCTCATACTTGAGAGATAGTCTGGCAGCATTATCATCATCCTTAATTTCTACAATTTTAATGAACAAGATTTTGTGTTTCAATACAAGTCTGTTTCGTTTTAGCAACACTTTTGCAAGATGAGTTATCATACTTGAAAAATAGTCTGGCAACATTATCATCATTGTTAATTTCTACAATTTTAATGAACAAGATTATGTGTTTTAGTACAAGTCTGTATTTGTTTTAGCAGCATTTTTGCAGGATGAGTTTAATGTTTCTTTCTGCAGCTTCAGGAAAATTTATGCTTTTGTTATTTTGGTGTAATTGAACAGATCTTTGTGAACTGAAGCAACATCATTGTATTCCTGCGGGAGCTCATGTCCTAGAACACGAAGTGGGCTCGTCAAGGGAAACATCATTATGGATCGCAGCAACAGTTCATGTTCAAGAACAAGAAGTGGGCTTGTTAGGGGAAGCAACATTATGGATTCCAACGGGGATTCATGTTCTAAAATGCGAAGTGGGCTTGTTAGGAGAAACAACATTGCGGATTCAAACGAGGGTTCATGTTCTAGAACACGAAGTGGGCTTGTTAGAGGAAACATCGTTATGGATTCCAACGAGGGTTCATGTTCTAAATCACGAAGTGGGCTTGTTAGAGGAAACAATGTTTTGCATTCCAACGAGGATTCATGTTCTAGAACACGAAGTGGGCTTGTTAGAGGAAACATCATGATGGATTCCAATGAGGGTTCATGTTCTAGAACACGAAGTGGGCTTGTTAGAGGAAACATCATTATGGATTCCAATGAGGGTTCAGGTTCTAGAACACGAAGTGGGCTTGTTAGAAGAAGCCCCTCTATCAAGGCATGCAAATCTCTAACTTCTTTCTTTGTTTTTTCATTTGTTTCAAGTGCAACATGGCAAATGCCAGAAATTATCATTTTTCATTCCATTAATAGGTTGAAAGCAAGGATGAGTCAGTAATTAACGGGTTGCCTGATGGATGCTGGAAAGAAGACAAGCCAGCAAAGAATGGATCAAATCACAAGAGTGATCCGGTATGCTGTAATGATCCTTTTTCTCTTGCTCCTTTCTATCTAAATAATTATGTCTAAGTCACTATACACATTTCATTACTATGTTCCAATCAAGGATGAACTAGTCATTAAGGGGTTGCCTGATGAATGTTGGAAAGAAGACAAGCCAAGAAAGAATGGATTAAATCACAAGAGTGATCTGGTACACTGTAATGATCCTTTTTCTCTTGCCCCTTTCTATCTAAAGCACTATATCTAAGTCATTATAATTATTTCATTACTAGGTTGGAAGCAAGGATAAACCAGTCATGAAGGGGCCTGATGGATGGTGGAAAGAAGACAGGCCAAGAAACAATGGATCGAATCATAAGAGTGATCCGGTATGCTGTAATTATCCTTTTTCTTTTGCTCCTTTCTATCTAAAACACTATATCTAAGTCATTATAATTATTTCATTACTAGGTTCAGAGCAAGGATGAACTAGTCATTAAGGGGCTGCCTGATGGATGGTGTAAAGAAGAGAGACCAAGAAAGAATGGATTAAATCACAAGAGTGATCTGGTATGCTGTAATGATCCTTCATCTCTTGCTCTTTTCTATATAAAACAGTGTATGTATATATAAGCCATTTTAACCAACCAAGTTTCATTTTGAATTGAAAAAATTCTATCCTTAGCATGTCTATGAAAATGTCTTGCACTTAATCTCTCTCATGCTTCTAAGCTGCGTCTCAACATTGTACAACTAGTCAACTATAATACTCTTGTGCTTGTAAGCTGCATCTCATCATTGTACAACTACAAAAATTCCTAGATATATTGTTCCACTTACATCTTTGTTCTGTTTTGAGACAGAATACCCCAAGAAATTTGTTTAGCGTGTGCAGCATATATACTATCATATTCAAGCATCTCAATAAGCAAGGCAGTTAAAAGCAGTGTAAAGGGCTAAAGCCATATAATTCTTGTAAAATCCCTTTCTGTTGCATCCTTTGGTGAACATGCCATGCTTACAAGCTTATGGTATGTTCTGAACTGCCGCATTTCTGAGGATGCACCAGATACAATAGTTATCCCTTCATTGGTGCATACGGGTACCGGTATTATCTGTGATGATATTTGAAGAATGTCTTTGTTTGAGAACTATGTATACAATTTCATAGTGTTAATCTGTTAATGCATATATCCTCTATGAAATTTGCCGGTCAATTAGTCTTCCCCTTGTGGACTATATAATGTATATTGCTTACACCAGTTCATATGATCATTTCACAATGACAGCCTGCAAGGCATTCCAGGAATGTTGTGTAGGACTCATGTAAGCTTCATTTTCACCGAAAGAATTTAATTTTGAGCTCACTGCTGAAATCATAGTTCACCTTTTGACTCTTTCCTACCTCCTAGCATGCTTTTATTCTGCATCTACATGATAGTAATTGTTACTGTAAAATATCACTGAAGCCAGTAACTGATTACCTGAGTTTTAGTCCAATCATTCTCAAGGACACTCAAGAAATTGAGGATCTCAATGGGTTATTTGTATGTATTCGATGGGGATACCAAGTAGTTTTAACTGCTTACTGAGCTGTCTAGATACTGTTTTGAAGATCTACTTGAGTTCTCATGTTACAGAATGCCTTACATTGAACCCCTTGTTCAATGTAATTTTGTTTCACATTGTTTTGTTTACTTTTTTATTGAACCCCTTGTTCTACCTCTAATTCTTTTGATCTCTGCAGTATTACATTGATCCAGTCAATGGTTATGAATTCCGTTCTCTGAAGGATGTGCACTGTTATCTTAAATCAGGGGACATTTATCAATGCAGTGTGAGGCCAAAGAAGAGAACTATCCAGGATGTTTGTATTACAGAAAACCAATCTCATGTGAGTTCCTTGTAGCGCTTCTTGTTTTGATTTGCTGTAACTTGCATATTTTCTTCCATTAGAGCATTGAAGGAACACAAATGCTAGGCATCATAATTACCATGCACACCTGAAGTTGAACAGTTCTGTTCTTGATGGATATTGGCAAGTTTGGTCCTAGTCATGTGATGCATTCTAGGTCATGCACATCAGCCACTTGTGAACTGCTCTTGTCCTGGTTGTCCCCTCATAGAAATTAGAAAATGCATCTTTTTTGTGCCACTTGTGCATAGAATCAGTTTTGATGCACCAGATCACAAAACTGAGTTGCTTTCTGAATTCAGTTTCATTATACGGAACATATATGAAACTTTAGGAGATGGGTTAAACAAACAGTTACTTATGTATGCCATTTTATTTTTATTTTTTCCCCAATGATTACGGCTTATTAGATCATTTTGTGAAAATCAGATAAGACTATCATCACAACACACGAGGCCAGGTACTGCTGATAAGGCTATTCAATGTGAAATACTAACTTCAGAAGGTATCATGCTGCCATGGGAGGAACTGTTCAGTCCATATAGAGGGCTGGACACTGAAAATACTGTGCTACCAGAGTCTGAGGGCATGAAACGAATGCAAAGGTATACCAACAGGGTTGACGCTTTGGAGCACAAGAGTGTGCTACCGGTCTCTGCAAAGCGTCAGCGTGCTCCCAAATCTGTTAGAAAAGAACCAAATGCAGATGTCACACCCAAGAAGCGTAAAACCCGGCCTGCTAAAAGGATTGCCACGCCTCTCCGAGCATCACCCCGCTTAGCTGCACTGAAGGTTAATCCTGAAGTAAATGCTGAGCCTGAAGATGAACCTATCTGTGTAAATCTGGTCAATCAGTTACGGACTATTCAAGAAAATACTACTGAGGTACGGACTTTCCGAGAAAATACTACTGATCAGTTACATTTGAGCCTAGCAGACACTGTCATTCAAATACAGACTAATCAGGAGAGCACTGACAATCAGTTACAGTCGAGCCAAGCAGATGCTGCCAATCACATACATGCTAATGCTATGCAAGAATACACTTACTCACAGCTGAGTCAAGAAGGCACTGTGAATGAAATACAGAATAAACAGGAAAATATTGCCAATCAGACACAGTCGAGCCAAGAAGAGACAGTCATTCAAATGCAGACTATACAGGAATACATTACCAATCACACACAGTTGCAGCAGCGCCATGCAGACACTGTGAATCGAATACGGACTAATCAGGAAAATACTGCTAATCAGTTACAGTCAAGCCAAGCAGACACTGTCATTCAAATACAGACTACGCAGGAATACATTACCAATCACTCACAGCCGAGTGAAGCAGACACTGTGAATCAAATACAGATTAATCAGGAAAACAGTGCCAATCAGCTGCAGATAAACCAAGCTGACACCGTCTATCAAACACAAACTATGCAGGAAAACAGTACCAATCGGTCACATCTGAACCAAGCTGACACTGTCTATCAAACACAAACTATGCAGGAAAACACTACCGATTACCTGCAGCCAAATTATGCTGAAAATCCTATGCTGCAGGCTGGTTTCTCGTTGGCTCCTGAGCGGGAAGATGGAGCACCTGTCACATGCTTTTGGAAAAATGTTGAAAATCAGGAGTCTTCGGTTTCCATGCAAATAGATGGAACACCTATTGCAAGCTCCTCAACAAATGTTGGATGTCAAGATGTGCCGGTACCAGAACCTGTTCTGCCAACACAGGTCGCACTGCATGGAATAGCTGCTGATCCATCTGGGTTGCCCCTTACATCTCTATTTGGAAATGCCTGGTCAGATCCATGCATTGAGTTTGCATTCAAGACCCTTACCGGTGACATTCCTGTTCTGGATGACACTGCAGCTGTTACGGACTACTTCCCTCTAATTCAGGACTTGAATAAAGGTCCAGAACCAAATTGTTCTGCTTCCGCTGTTGATGATACTAGAAACCATAATCAAGCCGGCCATGTAGGCCTCCCAGTGCCAAGGGCATCAGATAAGCTCTACAATGGTAATTGGTTCCCTCCCAGTGACTTCCTGGAAGGAAAAATGCAATAACATTTTGTACCTGCGGAAGTCAAATCAGAGGAAGGCAAAGTGGCCAAACCCAAAGACCATTTGTTGTACTTTTGTTAGCACTCAGGGACGATATATGCTGTAAAAAGACTGTAGCTTGTTCTAACTTTATTAGACAATATGCACATCCCACAGGATGCTGCCTTGTCGTAGGATCAGTAGTGCTTCGCGAAGAGAATGTCGGTAGTATATTCAATGTTGTTTTTCTGTTCTTGTGCTTCTGTGCAGTTGCCTAGTGCAAAGGGGTGTTTGAAACGGAATCAAACGTCTGGCTTCTACAAGCGGCTTCTCTGGCCACCCGCTCTGCCTGTCCTGACAACGTGGCTACAAGCTCCGCCTCTGGCCCATTGGCGATGCCATGAGCTCTGCTGCTGCCATGAACTCCGCCTCCGTCACCTTGGTGAGGTGAGCTAGGGGTGACATGATGGTCGAAGCGGCTAGGGTGAAGAGGGAGGAGAGGGGGCATGAGCATTTGTGTAGTGAAAAGGAACTCACCTGTGTGGGCTGAGGTAGGGAAGAGCCGAGGTGGTTTGGTGATGAGAGCCCACGGCGGTGAGGCGAGGCTTGCGGTGGCGGTAGCCTGGACTAAAGGAAAGCCAAAATTGATGGTTGGGGAAGGGAGGGTGGTGTAGGGGTGCTCCAACTCAAAGGAATTGGAGGGAGACTAGCTGGAGGCGGCGGTGAGTTCCAGTCGGAAGTGAGGAAGAAAGCAACGCACGGTGCTCCTAAGGAGAAGTCATGCAGTTGACCGAGAGGAAATGCAATTGGAGGTATGGAATACATTTTCACTACCAGATTTGTGATCTTTTGTGGTTTGTAATATAATTAGTCTTGGTCAGCTGGGCAAGAACGGTTGCAAGATTGTGGTCGAAGGAGTGATGTCGATCTTAGATAAATCTCGCAGGATGTTGGCCAAAGTGAGTAAATAAAAAAACCGGATGTATGTATTACACATCAATCTGGCTCTTTCGGAGTGTCTCCTAGCAAGAAGCACTGAAGAGGCGTGGAGTTGGCACGCCAAGTATGGGTATGTAAACTTTCATGCCCTGAAGGATCTGGCTTACAAGAAGATGGTGCATGGGATGCCCATGATCGAGCACGTGGACCCCATCTGCGATGGTTGTCTGCTCGACAAGCAACACCAGAACTAGTTTTCGACCATGTCTCTATACCGAGCAGTTGTTCCCCTCAAGCTGTTGCACGGTGACTTGTGCGGTCCAATCACTTCGACCATGCATAGAGGAAATCGATACTTCCTGCTGTTGGTGGATGACAGTACAAGGTTTATGTGGCTAACTTTACTCTGAAGTAAAGATGAAACATTCGAGGTATTCAAGAGGATCAAGGTTGCAGCCGAGATGGAGAAAAATCTAATGCTAAAAGCTCCGCGCACTGACCGCGACGGTGAGTTTACCTTGAATGTTCACGGACTACTGTAAGCTGTTGGGAGTTATGTGTTACCTAACAACGCCTTATTCTCCCCAACAGAATGAAGTGGTCCAAAGGAGGAACCAGATGGTGGTCAGCATGGCAAGGAGTCTGTTGAAGAGCATGGGTGTCCCAGCTGAATTTTGGGGAGAAGTAGTATCGACTGTCGTTTATCTCCTAAATCGGGCACCAACGAAGAGCGTCATTGGCAACACTCCTTACGAAGCATACTACGACCGCAAGCCAAGTGTTGTACTTTTGGGTGCGTCGCACTTGCGAAGACAACCATGCCACACTTCCCCAATCTAGTAGATCGAAACAACCCAATGGTGCTCATTGGGTATGATCCGAAGACAAAAGGTTATCAGATATTTGATCCAGCGACACAAGGATCTGTGGTGACTGTTGATGCAGTGTTTGAGGAGGAGAAGAAGTGGGAGTGGAGCAGAGATCCCTCGGCAGAGGTGCAACGGATTGGAGATATCTTCACGATACATTATCCTCCTAACACTGATGCAGGTTCTGACGACCATGTGGAGGCATCCGACACACTAACCACTTAGGGCGTAGTCAGGGGACCCGACCACGATGTGGTCGTAGGTCCTAACAATCATGTGGAGGCTTTTGACACTTCAACTAAGCAAGGCGTAGTCAGAGGTAGGCCTGGGCGTTCGGGTTACCCGAATTTTTCGGGTCGGGTAGTTCGGGTAATTCAAAATTCGGGTAATGAAAACTGCTACCCAATATTAGCCCCAAAAAAACACTACCCGCAATTTCGGGTACCCGATAATTCGGGTTCGGGTATACCCGATATACCCGAATTTACAGAAAACCAACTAATTTCCGATAATTCGGTAATTTACGAACAATTCGGTAATTTACGCACAATTTCCGACAATTCTGTAATTTACGCACAATTTGGGTAATTTACGACAATTTGGGTAATTCGTAGTTCGGCACGGGGATATTACCCAACTACCCAAACTAATTTCGGTAATCGTAATCGCTATCCGAATTTGGGATCGTACCTCGGGTTGGGTATTTCGGGTTGGTCGGGTAATTCGGAATGCACGTAACGGGTAGCGGGTATTTTGCCCAGGCCTAGTCAGAGGACCCGACCACGAAGCAACAACTCTTGGCACAACCACGACCAGGACGAGCACAGGATCCAGGACACCCGGCTCATCTACACCATGCACTCCTGCAGCAATGTTGGGAGCACTGGTCTCACCTGGAGCTCTTCTATGGATGGAGCTCGACGAGAGCTCATCAGAAGGACCACGATGGGAGTGTGACATGACATCAAGTCTCTATGATGCAACATCCCCGATAGAGCTGAAAGATTCAGGGTTCTATTTGCTCGGAGAGGAGCCCGCGAACTTTGAAGAGGCCAAAGAAAATCCTGCCTAGAAAAGAGCTATGGAGGAGATGTTCTTTATCCAGGAAAATGGAACATGACAGCTTGTTCCATTGCCAGACAGCCACAATCCGATCGGCTTAAAGTGGGTGTATAAGTTAAGGAGGACACTCAAGGCATGATCATGAAGCACAAGGCAAGGCTAGTTGCAAAGGGGTATGTTCAACGACAAGGCGTTGATTTTGATGAAGTCTTTACCCCTGTTGCGAGGCTAGAGACAGTGCGCCTGCTCATTGCGATCGCAGCGCATGAAGGCTGGGAGGTTCATCATATGGATGTCAAATCAGCCTTCCTTAATGGCGACTTAGAAGAAGAAGAAGTCTGTGTTATGCAACCTCTGGGATTTGAGAGGAAAGGAGAACATAAGGTGTTAACAAAGCTCTATGTGGTCTGCATCAAGTCTCAAGAGCTTGGAATTCGAAGCTATACAAGTCTTTGGGAGCACTTGGTTTTTGAAGATGCTTGTTGGAGCAAACGGTGTACAAGCGAAGCCAAGGAAAAGGGAATTTGTTTGTTGGAGTTTATGTGGATGATTTGATCATTACTGGAGAGTATCAAAGAGATCAATAGCTTCAAAATCCAAATGAAGAAATTGCTTAGCATGAGCGACCTTGGGTTGCTCAGCTATTACTTGGGTATTGAAGTTTGTCAGACCTCCAGGAAGATCACTCTCAGCCAGTCCGCATATGCAACAAAGGTTTTAGACAAATGGGGTATGAACGATTGTAATCCAGTGCAAATTTCGATGGAACCCCACTTGAAGTTGAGCAACGACAGCACAAACCCTCCTGTAGACAAGACTTGTACTAAACTATTGTCGGCAGCTTGAGATACCTGCTGCTGGACTTAGCGTTCTCGGTTGGCATGGTGAGCAGGTACATGGAGAAGCCTACTATGAAGCATATGGCCACTACAAAGGACATACTAACGTATGTGAGAGGAACTTTGAGTTACGGGTGTGTCTACAAGAAGAAGAAAGAAGGTTTGGGACTGATCGATTATTCTGATAGTGACCTAGCCGGTGATACTTATGACCAGAAGAGCACTTTGGGCATGGCATTTTTTCTTGGGTCAAACCTGATTAGTTGGTGTTCACATAAGCAGAAGGTATTCGCTTTATCCTCGTGTGAAGCGGAATACATCACGGCTTGTGCGGCAACATGTTAAGGGGTATGGCTGAGATGATTGTTGGCTGATATGCAAGTGACGAAGGTTGATAAAGTAACTCTGAAGATCGATAATCAGTCTACAATTGAGTTGAGCAAGAATCCAATCTACCATACGAGAAGCAAATATATCGATATCCATTTCCATTAAATTAGAGAATATGTGAAATCAGGGTTAATAAGAGGAGCAACATGTTTGCACAGAAGACTAGCTTGCTGAATATCCTGACTAAGTCGCTTGAAAGATTGAAGTTCATATAAATAAAGGAGAAAATTGGTGTGTGGAACATCGATGGAAGAGAACAAGCTTAAGGAGGAGGTTGACAAGTTAATCTAGTTGTCTTCATGTCTAGTAGAAACCACGACCACGCGTCTAGTCCACGACCAAAGCATGTCTTCTGAGTATGTCAAGTCTGGTCGAGTCAACGACCAAAGTGTAATTGGTTGAACCAAGTCTTACGACCAGTATGCAGCTTACGACTGAGTACTGTAGCTCTAAGTGGTGTAGCTCCGAGTCCTGTAGAAGTCGAAGTACTGTAGCCAACGGAGTCAAAAAGGAAAGTACTGTAGCAGTCGTAAAAGGCCGGGATTTAGAATCCGCATGTAACTAGGATTCAGAGCAGTTGTAAAGGAATGTCAAGATATGTTTGTGTAGGACTCTTAACGTGGGATAGCACGTTAGATGCAGAGTCATATAATTTGCTTCTTTATATAAGAAAAACGAAAAGGACGTAGACGTATCACGTCGCCAAAATTTGATTTGTGTTTTACTCTTGTGTTCGTGTGTGTGATCTCAAGGCTTGCGTTTGCCAAGGCCTTGGGCTAATTCTCCAACAAATTTAGCCATACTCTATTTCAATAATTTCCTGGGTGAAGCCTATCCATTTCTGCATTATCAGGCAGAAGTGGCCCTCACGCTACACGATGGACAAGGTACACTCTTTAATCCCCTTTTCCTGCTTGTTTGGTTTGCAGCCCAAAACCAAAATATTAAGGTCCATGTGAGATTTCCAAGTTCTTTAATTTTAGCCGGGTTGATGCATTTGTTGGAATTTGTTTGTGACTGTTATGAATAGCGCTTGTATTCATATGAGGCCAATGGGCCGGTATATATACACAAAGTACAGATGGTAAATATGCAAAGAACCCCTCATAACAATGGGGAATAACAAACTATACATATATCTCTAACACCCCCCCTCAAACTCATGGTGGATCAACAACACTGAGTTTGGAGAGGAAGAAGCTGTGCTGTGCTCGAGTCTGGGCCTTCGTGAAGAAATCCGCTATCTGAAGCTCTGAGGGCACATACTGAAGAGCAATCACCTGATCATGCACACAAGTTCTCATGAAAGAAGCATCAACTCCAATGTGCTTGGTGAGCTCATGCTTCACAGGATCACGAGCAATACTGATAGCACTTTGATCTTTGTCGACAAGAGAGGGTCGGTGTAGTGACAGAAACACCAAAATCCTCAAGTAACCACTCAGTAGCCAAGTAATCTCTGCTGTCAAGAGAGCCATAGCTCGCAACTCGGCCTCTCTGCACTCGAACGGACATCTGCATGCTGCTTCTTCGTCTTCCGTGCAATGAGAGAACCACCAAGAAAAACACACGATGCGAGAGATAGACCGCGATCGGAGGATCGCTGCCCAAATAGCATCCGAATAGGCTGAAGTCAGTAAGAGCTGGAACGTGGAAAGAAGAGACGGCGAGAGATAGTCCCACGAAGGTATCGCAGAACTCAAGAAGGTGGCTGTAGTGAACCCGAGTGGGAGCTGAAACAAACCGACTCGAAATATGAACTGGATAAGTGATATCTGGACGAGTAATGACAAGGTAGAAAAGACTCCCAACAAGATGACGATAGCGAGTCGGATCGAAAGAGGCTCGCCATCGAGAGTCGGAGGTGAACATTGAGCTCCATGGGAGTCTCAACGATGCGATCGATGAGAGAGGCGCGATCAAGAAGATCCCGAATATATTTCTCTTGGGACATAAAGAAACCATCCGGAGTGGAAGTAACCTCAATCCCAAGGAAATAACGAAGAGGACCAAGATCCGACATAAGGAACGCTCACTAAGACGAGCCTTAACAAGGCAATGTACTCAGAATCATCTCCGTAATGATCATATCATCAACATACGGGAGAAGAAGAGTCCGACCACGAGGCGAAGTGTGGACAAAGAGCGCAGATCATGATCACTAGCTGAAAATCCAGCACCAGTAACCACGGAGGAGAAGCGCTCAAACCAAGCACGGGGCTTGCTTAAGGCCATAGAGAGAGCGGCGAAGGCGGCGCACCATGCCTCGAGGATGAAATACCCGGTGGCGGATGCATGTAGACCTCCTCACGCAACTTCGCCATTAAGAAAGGCATTCTTGACATCAAGTCGAAAGCAGACGATGGCGAGCAGACGCCACCGAAAGAAGAGTGCGAACAGTGGTCATGTGGGCCACAGGAGCAAAAGTCTCGTCGTAGTCAACACCATGCTGCTGCTGAAAACCACGAGCAACAAGACGCGCCTTATAGCGCTCAAGAGACCCATCAGAGCGAGTCTTAATCTTATAGACCCACTTACATGTGATGGGATGAGAATGGGATGGAAAAGGAACAAGATCCCAAGTACCAGTACGCTCGAGGCAGCAATCTCCTCGGCCATGGCAAGCTGCCACTCAGGGTGAGTAACAGCATCCCGGTAGGAGACAGGCTCACGAGTAGCTGCGCCAGCAAAGCCAAAACGGGCAGGAGGCCGAATCGACTGGCGATCGCGGAGAGCGTAGCGAGGAGAAGATGACCCATCAGGGGAAGATGGAGCATCAGAAGAAGATGGAACATCAGAAGAAGATGACTCATCTGGAAGATCCTCAATACGAGGTCGGCGAGTGTAGACGATAGTGGGAGGAGGTGCGTAATGGGAGGAGCACGGGAGTCGAGAAGACGACACGGCGGCGACAACGCGGAGAGGCCACGGGGGAATATGTGGAGACTCGGTGGGGCGGTGGGCGAGGCAAAGCAGATATAGGAGTATATATACCATCCGCACCTAGGGTTTACCTGGGTTCCGCGCTGCGTGCGGCCTCCCTTCCTTGCCGCGCCGCCGCCTCGCCTCCGATGCGCCCGGCGCGGCCTCCGCCTCCCCTCTCGGCCGCCGCCGCTCCTCCCGCTTGTCGGCGGCGGCGTGCGGCGTTCGCCGCCGCCGACGACTCCAACCGCCGCCGATCGCCCGCGCTGGCGCGCGCTCGGCCTCCACCGCCGTCGAGCCGTCCGCTCGGCCTCCATCGCCGCCGCGCGCGCTCCCGACGCCGCCGCCTCGGATCTGCCGATCCGCGGTCGGGCCGGACCGGCCGCGCTCCGCCCGCCGCCGTCGCTGCCGCCGTTGGTGGTCGCCGCTGAGCCGCCGCCGCCGGCTCGTCTTTAGACTCCGCCGGCCTCGCCCGCTCGTTCGTCGGCCTCCTGCCGCCTCCGCGCCGGTTGTCCCGCCGCTTCCGCCCGCTGCCGCCCGCGCGGCCTCCGCGCCGGCCGTCTCGCGACCTCGCCCCCTCTGCGGCCCGGCCCGAAGTCGTCGAGGCCCGAGGCCGTGTAGTGGCTCGGTCGGTTTAAACCGACCGGAAGCAAAAAAAAAAAAAAAAGCGTCGTTCTAACCGCGCGCGTCCGGCGCCGCTGTTAGACCGTTGCCCAATCGCGCCGCGCCGCCCGGTGCCAGCCTACCAATGGGCACCGTTGCTCTCCCTCGCTGCCCGGTAATCTTTGATGGTGTTAATTACACCGACTTCGTATCTCACATGCGCATTCACATGCGTGGTCTTCGTCTCTGGGGCGTCCTCTCTGGCGATGTCACCTGCCCGCCTTGCCCTATTTCTCCGACGAGCCTCGCTGTTGCATTGCCCCGATACCGATAAGGCAGCTGCTGAGCGGCACGATGATAAAGCTGCCTCGCCTACCGGGAGGCTCGATTCCTACAAGGATCGTCGGCCGTCTACACTCGGTGAGTGCGATGACGACGCTCGGCCGCCTGCTGTGTCCTCATCGCGATGTCGGCCTCGATTCTCTTACGAGGTTGTGGGACTCCCGCGGCTTTTCAGATGTGGACTCATCTTCGTCAGCGCTATGAGCCCTCTGGTGATGCCCTGTACCTGTCCGTGGTCCGTCAGGAGCACTCTCTTCAGCAGGGTGATGCTACTGTTGACGCTTTACGCTCGAGTTCGCTGTCGCGGCGTCGGTTGGACTCACCATACGCTTTGCTGTCGTTTGTCGTACCCGTCGTCGCTGCACGAGTGCGTCTTGATCTGCGATTTCAGCGGTTTACGAGTTCCTTACTGCGCCGTCTGAGTTCGAGCAAAGGCGTGCCCGGCTCCTGCACGCCACCCTCGTGTCACTCTCTGGAGGCTCTTACCGAGATACGCGCGAGGAGACTCGTTTGAGTGGTGCTGATGCGATGCCACTCCCCTCTGCTTTCGCCGCTCGTCCACTTTGCTATCTCGCCTCCTCCAGGCGCTACCACGGTGGTGGTGGCCGTCCTCGATGCAGGTGGCCGTCCTCACTGCTTCCTCTGCGACAAGGATGGCCACACCGAGTCCCAGTGCTACAAGAAGAAGCGGCATCTTTCACGCCGCTCTTCTCGGCACTAGTGCTTCTCGACGGCGTGCGCCTCGACTTCTTCAGCAGCTTCTCTCACCGAGCGGGAGATAGCGGACTTGACGCCTACTTGCCGCTTCGGGTTCTCCTCGGCGGTGTTCTCGGGATCGCTCATCGACTCTTGCACCGAGAGACCACCTCCTACCACGATCAGTACCTCCCGTGGATTCTTGATTCGGAGCATCTTTCCACATGACTCGATTCTTCCACTCTGTCTTCTATTACACCCCTTGTTTCTCCCGCCGGTGTTCTTACTGCGATGGTACATCTCTTTCGTCTGCAGTCGAGGATCTCTTAGCAACTCACCTTTTCATGTTCCTTCATTGCTCATGTTCCTCGTCTTACCTTGCGCCTTCTTTCTGCTGGGCGACATCGACCTTGGTTATTGAGTTATTCTCGAATCGACTCTTGTTGTGTTCGGGATCGCCACACGGAGCTCGGTTGGTTCGCCCTCGGCGCGTGACTCACAGCGTCTCTGGGAGCTTGATCGGCTTCATCTTCCTTCCGCTGCCACCACCGCCGCCGCCTCCGCGCCGCCGCCGTCACCGGCTCTTTCCAGCGGTGGCATCACCGTCTTAGCCATCTGTGTGGATCTCGCTTTGTCGTCCTTAGTTCGTCGTGGTCTTCGGTCTGCATCTCGGGAGACGTGTCTTTAGATTGTCGTGTACTGTAAGTTAGGTAAACAGATTCAGCTTCCTTATTCTCATAGTGAGACTGTGTCTCAGCGTCCTTTTGATCTTGTTCATTCAGATGTTTGGGGTCCGGCTCCTTTCGTTTCGAAAGGGGGTCATCGTTACTATATTATTTTTATAGATGATTTCTCTCGCCACACTTGGATATATTTCATGTCTTCTCGTAGTGAGGCCTTGCCTATCTATAAACAATTTGCCAAGATGATACACACACAGTTCTCCACTCCTATTCGTGTTTTTCGTGCTGATTCTGCTGGCGAGTACCTCTCCCGTCACCTGCGCAGCTTCCTTGCTGAGCAGGGCACTCTCGCTCTGATACCATGTTATGAATAGCGCTTGTATTCATATGAGGCCAATGGGCCGGTATATATACACAAAGTACAGATGGTAAATATGCAAAGAACCCCTCATAACAATGGGGAATAACAAACTATACATATATCTCTAACAGTGACATCCAAATTTAGTTGTCATATAGTGGAGAAATCAGATCTCATGATCATAATGTGCTTGTCGGTATTGCCAAGGTGGCCGAAGGGAGCAGCACTTAATATTCGTACCTATGTCTTGGTAGTTGAATTCTGAAAATCTGCAACAGGAAACAAAGTTAGAACTTTTGATTTGTCCTTGTGTCTGGTACTGTGTTTAGTCACATCTTGGCATTGTGTGCATTGCCTTCACTAAGAATATGTCGATAAGTAGCGTGTAAAGCTATTGCAAGCTCAGTTCATCTAATTTTCCAGGAAATTTTGTGTTATACCAAGATCCATGAACAGATTAGTTTCTTGCTAGTTGCTAGTTTACAGCTCCAACTACTTATTCTCCAAACTTGCCATGCTGCATCTGCAAGAATGCTCGTAAGACTATTTATTTTGAGAAACCAGAAGTGCCATGTTTCTAATGCTGTTGTCCTATTTCTTTTCAGAAACCAGAAGAGCCCATGTTTCTTAAGTCTCTTTCTTTTCATGTTCGACCATGTCAATATTCATGACCTCTTAGGCTTCAGGTAATTCTAATTTACATCAATATCTCATTCTCTTTGAACTTCCAGTTCGTGGCATTTTTAATTGTATATAGCTATCTGGACAATGCTTTAGAATATTATTTCAGAATAAGTAACTTTCCTTTCTGCACACGAGTCAGATGAATAACACTGCCAACAGCATGTTATATTTGGTGTTCTCACACACAAGTAGTTATCTTCAAATTTTGGATTTAGTTATGCTGATTTGATTAGTGACTAAAAAAGTAAAACTAGATTATATATGAAACCGAGACCAGTTTTCAGTGTTGTTTTGAACACAAAATCTGATAATAAATTTGTTGTTTAGATATCATCATCTACTGTGTTATCAAATCGTTCGTTATAAGTTATAATTTCACAGGAGTTTTCATCTTGGCTCATTGCAACTGCAACAAACCAACTAGAGATTGTGCGAGCAGCTAATCTCAAAGTGCCTTAGCTTGCTTGCAATATCATGGAGAAAGGGGTGTGAGAAATGATTGTAAGTTGTGATATATATACTACATGGTGTTCAAGTTATTTAATTTGGAGAAATTGCGACTAGAGGTGCATCTATGAAATATTGAAATGTGACACATGACTCTTGTACTGTTTGGTGAAAAATATGTATATGGGCTTGAATATGGATGAAAATGGACAGATTATGTAAGCAAAATTATGTATTTATATTTGTTTTTTTCGTTAACAAGGTAAATTTCCCTGATGGTGACCGTTAAGAAAATAATTCTTGTTGGGTTTTCCTGACGGTTACCTGACAGGTATTACTTATTAGGATCTCCAAAACTTGACGTGGGAATCATTTTCCTCTCGGTTGCCGCCAGGAAAAGCCGTCGGGAATTATTTTCTTGTCGGTTGATTGTCTGGCAAATGTCTGGCAAATGTATTTTCGCATTCTCATTCTCCCCACGGGTATTTCTTGATGGTTCACCAATAAGAAAATTATTCTTGATGGTCTTCTATATTTTTCTTATGGTTTTTGGCCGTTGTGAAAGATGCCCAATCTAGTAATGATGTGGTTGGGTTAGGGAGGAGCTTTCCGGGTTGGCCGTGTTAAGGGTATTAGAGATGGAATAGGAATCATATAGGCAATATATATAGGGAGTACAAAAGGATATTAGAGGGGAATATGCTGATTCCTATTCTATCTCTAATACCCTTAACAGGCCGGAATGGCGAGGGGAGGTTGGATCCATCCTCCCGTCGGTCTAAGACGTTTGCCAAATCAACTCAACCAAAAGTGCAAACTGAATCAAACATTTTCTACTTTTATCCACTTCTATTTTTAGCCGCTACTATTTTAAAATCAAAAGCTTTAGCTAAAAACTATAAACTCCAGCCATTATAAACGCCTCTAAGCCAGAGGAGCACAGGGCGCTGGACAGGGGAGACGGAAACGTGAACACTTGATTAGAGCGACGCTGTTATTGTATGTTGTGGTTTAGACAGTTGTTTATTTGATTGCAGACCGTGGAGTGCTTTGGTTTAGTTGGGTGTATGTTAGTCTTTTTCTACGTACTTCTGCTATTGTCGGGGCCGGACCCAGAGGGTAGCCGGGTCTGGCGTACACCCACCTCCGGCCAGACGATGGGTACACCCCTAGTAACCCCAGCTATCCATAAGACGCCATGGCTGTATGGCATGAAGCTTTGGTCGGTGATTGGAGGTAGAAGAAGACTACCTCTTAAATTTTAGTCCTGATCCGTCGCTGGCTAAGGCTGCTTGGTGCACGTACCAGGGGAGGTAAGAAAAGTTAATTAGCACTATACTATGGTCCATACCCGGCGCTGTCTTTGTATTCCGTGGTAATGGAATATGCCGTGATGTGCAGTAGCCCCACCTAGTTGGTTGCTGTGACTACAGTCCCGTTACAAACAGCTTTTAGCTTTAGGACCTGTTCTTTTCGGCTTTAAAAACCGGTTTTTGGTTTTTACTAAAGTACTTAACTTTTAAACTGGGTATTTTTCAAAACTGAGTCTACAAGTTAATTGTAGTACACGTTAAAAATCCAACATCTATACCATCTAAAATCGCAATTGAGTATCTATCTCTCCGTAATCTTTGTCGTAAACAGCTAAAATTCAAAACTTTCAGCTAAAATTGATAAGCCACAGCCACAAAACTAGAAGCCAAAAACCATTTAGAACATGTAGTTTTTTAAACACGGTTTTTTTTATTTTTCCTCTTTTTCTTTTTTACATTATCCGTGAAGATATAATAGGGTTTATTTATTTATTTATTTTTCTTTAGTTAAATACATCAGAAAAAACCAACATCCGTTGTAGTGTTATTTTAGCCAAAAGCCAAAAGTCACAATATTTTAGAACGGGTTTATATGTGAGCCTATTTTTTTTTGGGCTGTGCCTTATGGCTTTGGTCGTTTGTGAGACTGAGTATAGAAAGATAGGGGTTTGTGTGCGATTTTCGTCGATATAAATGAAGTTGCTATAGTGTGTATTACAGTTAATTTGTAGATTCCGTCTTAAAAAGATATTTCATTTGAAAACTAATTACTATAGAAAAGTACTTTATTGTTGAAAAACGGGTTTTAGAAGCCTTAAGTCTGCTCAACTTGGCTTTTTTAGCGGCTTAATGGTTTTTTTACTGTACCTGACTTATTTTGCATTATAGTTGCTAGTAACTTTTTTAGTGTAATTAAATTTAATTTAATTAAAAAAAATAAATAAGTTAGTCTACCATAGACAATGTAAAGAAATATGAAAAAAAAGAAAAGATAAAAAGTCTAAAAAAACCAAAAACTTGAAAAAGATAAAATTAAGGAATAATAAACTAAAAATTAAAAAACAGAAGCTAAAATTGAAATAAGTGGAGCTAAGCGAATTGGTGCTAACCTTAAGAAAATTTTTGGCGTTCAACGGAACGACCATGGCCCACCCCACGATGGAAAGGATATAGGACAGCAAGCTTAGCCGTCTAGCTAGCCATGCTGCATGCAGCTGTGCACGTAGGACAGCAGAAAGCACGTACAAGCAGCACGTAGGACCGCAAAAGTTCACTTCATGCTCTCTTCTAGTTGGTCGGCTAAAAAGTGACTCTGAGAATTAATTAATTTGTTGGCTATGCATTCCAAAAATTAATCAACTAGTTAATAGCATTGGCACAAACCAGGAGGAGCAAGAAAAAAATTCTAACCTACGCAAATTTAACTATGGCTAACATGTCATAGACAAATCGATATGTGCATATAAAATTAATGTTGAGAATAAGAGCAATTCATACTTAAGAATATTATAGAATACTTGAGAATTACCATGTGCTATCATTACTACAAAAAGGGTCATCACAAACGATTTTTGAACTGTCTTAATTTAAGTGTCTGTGATAATAGGTAGTTATCAAAGATAGCTCTCAAACCGTCTGTGATAAGTTACAATACAGATAATTTTAAAAAAAATCGTCTATGATTTTCAGATACCACAGACAGTTCTTAAAACATAGCCGTCTATGATATCTGACATATCACAGATGCTAAATACCAAAAACCGTCTGTGATATGTTATATATCACAGACGGTTCTTAAACATAGACGTCTGTGATATCTTACATATCACAGATAGCTAATACCAAAAATCGTATGTGATACGTCATATATCACAGACAGTTTGGTGTTACAAACCCTATTTGAATAGCTAAATTATTTCCTATTTTTGGCTAGTCTCAGAAAATGCTAACCATGCCCACTGAAAACAAGCAAACATATCACATATATAGCACACAATAATCATTATACAGATCTCACAAATGAATCAAATAACTGAATGAAGTACATTTGGATGAATTGTTTGATTAAGCACAATTGAGTGATTACAATTGTATCACATGTTTGAATATCTAATCATCATTGCCAGGCTTGAACTCTCCATTCTAGTTTATGACCTTCGCCATCAAGAATTGGAAGAGTTTTCCTCGAATTTCGGCGAGTTTGTCAAGATTGAATGAACTTTCATCGAATTCCACATGCTATCGCTAGGAATGTTAAAGTCATTAGATATATACATACACGCACACATAAATACACACACACACACACATATATATATGTGTGTATATATACACATATATACATGTATATATATGTATATATATGTATATATGTATATGTATATATGTATATACACACACACATATATATATATATATATATGTATGTATATGTATGTATATATGTGTATATGTATGTATATATGTGTGTATATATATATGTATATATGTGTATATATATGTGTGTATATATGTATATATATATGTATATATATGTATGTATATGTATGTATATGTATGTATATGTATATGTATGTATATATGTATGTATATGTATATGTATGTATGTATGTGTGTATGTATGTATGTGTATATGTATATATATGTGTGTGTGTGTGTGTGTGTGCGCGCGCGCGTGTGTGTGTATATGTATATGTATGTATGTATGTATATATATGTAGGTATATATATGTATATGTATATATATATTGATAATCACGAAATTATTATTTGCAGATTGACAAACCTCTGGATCATTCGTCTTAGTGGTCATAATTTCCTCCATATGGCGGCAAACGTAAATTCCACATACATTGCCCTGTAGTTGTTGGTGGTACTGCAAAAATAGAATTATATACATATGTATTATGAAGTGTAATATAGTATTGTTGTGTTGTAGCGGGTATTGAAAATCACATCCTGTGTCGCAGTGTGGTGCTAGATTCCTTGTGTCTTCCTCCCCAGGCAACGTAAATGCTGAACGACCTACGTGATTCCAAAAAGTTAGTCTCGGCCATAGCAAACGAAGAGAAGGCTACAATAGAGTTATGTGTGGAAGAAATGAGTTTACCTGTCAATTACTTGTTGCACGCATGTGAACTCGTGGTTGCTTCTAAGTAGGGAATCAAGGTATATTACCTCGCTTTACTTTGGTACAATCACAATCAGAATCCAGTGAGACCTAGTCATGTATGTCGCCATAGTGATTAATTCTAAATTTATGTTGCGTATAAATTAAGTACAAATGAAACTTGTATGGCAACTAGTGAAACACTTACCCTTGGTTGAAGGGTACCAAGATGTAGTCCTTGTCACTATGAGTAAGCAATCCCGTTGTTATGTAATCTTGGACAAAGAATGCATCTTCGTTGATAAATTGCTAGAGACCAAGTGTGAGTCAAGGTGTACAGTGCTGTAATTTTTCTGTTGTACAACAACTACTCTGACTCACTGTATTTCATGCCCTTTTTTACTTGAACCAGCAGCCCACCCATAGAAATAAGGAGAGAAGAGTCGCAGGAGGTGACATGTATTTCTCAACAACTACAAGACGAACATGAAGGTGACATTTTCGGCAATGACAAGGGATCACCATCCACGTCTCCATTAGCGTGAGGACCACACCGAGACCACCCCGAATAACCTTACCACTTCCAGCCTGACACAAGTAGGCCACCTTCCCTCCCATAAACATTTCCCCATTCCTTTTTGGGTTCTAAATCAAAAAGACACTAACAGGTATATGCAGATGTAACACACATGAGGTAAAAAGTGGGGTTCTATACCTTAGAAAGGAGAGGCGATGGGGAGGAGAGAACTCATGAACACATTGAATTTCGGTTCCAACACACATTAACAGATATGGACAAATCTATCACATATGAGGTAAAAAAGTAGGATTTGGGATCCATACCTTTGGCTGGAGAGGCAATAGGGAGGAGAGGTGGAGTCGGGGGGAGAGGAGGTCGATCAAGCTGTGGGCGATTGTGAATCCGGCAAGAGTGATGACAGATCTGATTGGAGGTGAAGGCGAATGCGGTCGAGGCGATGTCAGATCCGGCTGGGGGCAATAGCGAGGTTGTCAATCCGGTTGAGGGCGACAGTGGGAAGTTGGATTCAGCTAGGCGTCGTGAGATGAGGAGGCAAAAGGATATGGGCGAGTGAGTGAGTGAGTGAGGGTGCTAATCCTAGCGGGGTACTACTTATACAAGGAACTATCATAGACGGTTTTATTAATGAACCATTTGTGATATTAGTATCACAGACGGTTCCATAATAGAACCATCTGTGATATAAACGATATTACAGACGGTTCTATTATAGAGCTGTCTGTGATGTGGTATCATATCATAGATGGTTCGATTATGGAACTGTCTGTGATGTGGTAGCATATCACAGACAGTTCTGTTATGGAACCATCGGTGATGTCATTTATATCACAGACAATTTTATTATGGAACCGTATGTGATACAGATATTACAGACGGTTTGTGCCACTAAATTGTCTGCGATAGTTCCTTCTTTAGCTACAATGAATCCTATTTTTTGGCTAGCCTTAGGAAGTGCTAGCCTTGCTCTCTGAAAAAAGCAAGCATATACAATCACATATGTAATTATTTTTTTAATAATTGAATCAATTACAATGAATAATTCCTTAATTACATGCCGAGTTTCTTATAATTACATTGGAATAATTTTCAAATAGGTGTTTGTCATGTGGGATCATTACACTTGGCTATTTCCTTTAAATAAAGCCCTTTATGATGATCGACACAAATATAGATTGCTTCATCGCTTGATTTTTCCTCGAGCTTAACGCTGTCTTCGAATGGAGGCAACTAATCAAATTGATTGTACTCTTCCTCATCCACAACATTCTTAACTCCGACAATCCTTTTTTTCCGTGAAGAACTACATGGCGCTTCTTATTTGGTAAGTCGGTTACATAAAAAACTTAAATAACTTGCCACGCTAGTACGAATGGTTCATCTTTGTATCATATATATTTGAGGTCCACAGTAGTGACGCCGTACTTGTCGACCTTTATACCCTGTGGGACATGGACCCAATGGCACCAAAATAAATGAATCTTGAAAATTACGTAGTCGAGCTCCCAAATCTCCTCTACAAGCCCATAGTAGGAGCTTGGGCCAGTGGTATTGAACTACTCACAAAATGCATTTATGCGGACACCTGAATTCTAGACTATACTTTTTTTATCTTGATCTGTTGTATAAAATGTGTACCCATTAATGTCGTATCCTTGCCATGTCACAATTGTAAATTTTGACCCTTTCGCCAATCGTTGTAGCATTTCACTTGATGACCTCCCAGTGAATCACACCCTCAACCATTCGTTGAATCGACAGTTGTGCTATCTCATGATCTAAATCTTTGACCAGTCTAGATTCTCTTGGTGTAGCATATCCTTGTGCTCTTCAATATACAGGGACACTTTAGTCATGTGTTGCATGACCGTGAAATGGGCTTGAGTGTACATATCCTGATACCCTCTAACCTCCTCTCGTGATGAGATACAAGCACACCTATCGGTTCGACCTAAGCCATGTAATCGACGCAGAATCCAATGACCTATTTGGTTGCATAACCTTCTATGATGCTGCCCTCCAGCTGAGATCGTTTGCGTACATAGGATTTGAGAATTCCCATGTACCTCTCGAACGAGTACATATGACGTAGAAACACGGGGCCATATATATTTGTCTCTTTCAAAAAGTGGACAATGAGATAGACCATGATATTGAAGAATAACGAAGGGAAATATATCTCAAGATGACATAGGGTCACCAGCACCTCGGTCTATAGAGCATCTAGTCCATCGGGATTGATGACCTTCTGAGCAATTGTGTTAAAGAAATAACACAGCCTCATGATTGTCACTTGAACCTTGTTCAGCAAAATACTACTAATTGCAACAGGAAGCAATTGTGTTATTAGCACATGACAGTCATGAGACTTCATGTTAATTAATTTCAAATCTTGCATGGAAACAAATTTCTTCATGCTGCCGGAGAAACAGGATGGAACTTTCACACCATGCAAACACTGACACAGTTCAGTTCTCTTGGACCTAGATAGAGTGTAGCAAGCTGGGGGAAGGTATGTCTGGCCTTTATCAGTCTCTATCAGTGTTAACTCGGTTCTGATGTTCATAGTGAGCAAGTCACGCCGTGTGCTAACACCATCTTTTGTTTTGTCACGAATGTTCAATAAGAGACCAATCAAGCTATCTCATACATTCTGTTCTACGTGCATGACATCAATGTAATTGTGAACTTCTAAGTGCTCCCAATAAGGCAAGTCGTAAAATACTGACCTCTTCTTCCACACATTTTTCTGACGGGTCCTCAACTTACGTCCCTTTCCAAGTACAACATCGATATCCTTGACCATATTGTAGACCCCTTTTCCGTTAAAATGTCTTGGTGTTGAGTTATCCTCTTTTTTTGTTAACTTATTTTTTCATCTTGCGGTATGGGTAATACCTTAGAAGGAATCTACAGTGATGCATGTACATAATTTTGCATGAGTTGTTTTACCACACACTCTCGGTGTAATCTAAGCAGCATGGACAAGCTTTGGTTTCTTTTGTACTCAACCCCGATAGGTTACCAAAGGCAGAAAAATCATTGATGGTGCAGAACAACATGGCGTGTAGAGTGAAGTTCTCTCATTTGTCTGTATCCCATACCTATACCCGTTTGTTCCATAGTTTCACAAGATTTTCTACCAATGGTGCTAGGTACATATCAATATTGTTCCCAGGTTGCTTCGACCCTTGGATAAGTAGTGACATCAAAATGTAAGTCCACTTCATACATAGCTAAGGAGGAAGGTTGTACATGCATACAATCACGGGCCAGGTGCTATGTTGGCTACTCATGTTACTGAAAAAATTCATTCTATCTGTAGTCTACCCAAACCTTATATTCCTCGGTTCCGCACTAAAGTCTACATATATCCTATCGATGTTCCTCCACTGGGTAGAATCAGCAACGTGTCTTATAATTCCATCTTTCTTATGCTCCCCCGAGTGCCAACACAGTAATCTTGCATCCTTTCGGTTCACAAATAAATGCTTCAAACATGAATTATAGGCAGATACCACAACATCTTAGCAGGAGGTACTTGCTCCACCTCGATGCCCTTGCTGTCAACGGAGTCATTCTTATGCTTATATCGGGATGCTTTGCATATCAAACAAATATGTAATTTTGCATACTCACGATAGAGAATACAATTATTCGGACATGCATGTATTCTTTCTACTTCCATTCTCAAGGGACAAAGAACCTTCTTGACTTAGTAGGTGATTCTCAGCAACACATTTCCCTCTAAAAGGATATTCGTTAGGAGACCTAACAACGCCGTGAAACTCTTGTTGGACCAACTACTGCTTGCCTTCAATTTTAGCAGTTTAAGAGCAGATGACAACCTTGTGTATTGTGGCTTGCAATTTGGGAACAAAGGTTTCTCTAAGTCCTCCATCAAGCCCTCGATTTACTAAACCCTCTCTCACTATAGTTCCATTCTGCACTGCGTAGAATCTGATCCAATTTGTCATCATGCAACCTATCCTCATCGAAAGTACAGTCCACAACTGACATATCGTTGAAATCCCTTCGAATCAAGTGAGCTTCGATCTGCGCTGAGTTGGTAAACATCTTTAGATTATCATAAATGGTTCATATTAATAACTGTCTATGAACGATAACAGACAGTTCATATTAATAACCATCTGTGATGTCTGCAACTATCACAGATGATTTGTATTAGCAACCGTCTGTAAACTATCACAGACGGTTATTAACAAGAACCGTCTGCGATAGTTGTGTATCACAGGCGGTAAATGGTCATACTTGTAAAACCATCTGTGATAATTACATAATAGATAGTTCCCCATGAACCGTCTATGATGAGGCGTCCAGTATAGCTTATTATATAGTAGTGTAGATATTTTGCTAGGAAGCTCCTAGAAGAAATCATTTAGGAATGCTTCATGACAAATGTTAGAATTATCTAAAGTTTAGATATTTAGGAAGAGAATTCTAGAGAAGAGATATTTATAATTATAGGGTTTGGATTGTGCCACACAGCAATAATCCAATGGTGTTGTAACACTATAAATAAGGGTGTCATACCCTCTCCTTTGTATGTGCCATAAGTGTGCCATGGATGAGTAACCATAGGAGCCACCACGAGCATATAAGTGAGTGTTAGGGATGACCATGAGAAGGCCATATGTAGAGAGTGAGAGTTAAGGTAGCCACTAAGAGTGTAAAGTTATGTTGTACCCAAATTTATAATAGTAAATAAAGAGTTGAGTTACCCCTTGTTTTGTGTAAGTGTTGGTCTCTCATGGTAAGCTATATACTTCTTAGTACTTAGTGCTTGTGGATTGTGGTTCAACGTGAGTGGCTCGATCGTCTAGAATCACAACAATTCTAGCTTTAACGTGAGTGGTTTCACTACCTGGAAGTTAGATAGTCTTGGCTTGGCTTTAACGTGAGCGACTTGGTCACCCAGAAGCCAATAATTAATTAAGCACTAAGTGGTACAAAGGAAAGACTAACCAACTTAGAATAGTTGGTGTAGCGTATGTGTAGATATCCTCAGTGTGGATATTTAGAGGATCCACCCTTGATATCCAACAATTGGTATCAAAGCAGGCGGTTTGGGACCGTCACTAGTAGGAGGCTTTAGTAAGCACTGGGTGCTTACATTATTTGCTGGATGCTTATATTGTTTGGTGCAACATCAAGGCGCTAAGGGGAGACTCTGATGGTGAACAGTCTGGGACTGTGATACTCATTGGTTTAGGATCAAAGCTTACCTAACGTCGGGCATTAGTCACCATGGTAGGAGTCAGCGTGTCAAAAGATAGGGACGAAAGCTCATGATTTATATGCGACTTTTTGGGGAAACAAATGGATGATGATAAACGAATATCATGTTATCCGATTTACAAAGATTCCACTATTGATGTTAGGTCTAGGTTAAGGGCTGGCCGGTAAGCACATATAAAATCCAATTGTTCATCTATTAAGTTAAGTACATTATTTGGAGTAACATCAATGTCACATTTGGAGGAGGCAAGAAATTGATTGCAAAACATTCGACGAAATCATTGAAAAACAGGAATGTTTTCATGAAGTTATCACCAACACTAATAAACCAGATTACTCAAAAAGGACGAGCTATCTTCTTGTCATCATTTGCTAAGTATATTGCTTGGCAGGCGTTAATAAGCCTCGGTCGGAAACATTATAGGGGTAAAAGCTTCAATGGTGCTTTCAGTGCCGAGCATACCCTTTTCTATGACGGGTGTGTCATTTTTGATAACACCCTTGAAGAGGTGGACTTTGATGCTGCTTCATGTCAGAATGATTATTGGATGATAGAAAAGATTTATCGGCTTGCATTCTTTGACCATGACAATAATCAGTTCCCACTCTTCGTTGATCATTTGCTCCAATATCTCTGGGATTGTCCTGCTAAAGCATCCTCTAACAGCAAACCTGCCATTACATATTTAACAAATCATCCCTCGCTAACTTCATATACGGATAGAATATCTCAGTGCACTATACTGGACAGCATGGTCAATAGGCTTGACCCTGTGCATTATAAGAACTTTGTGAGTGCTATTGGAAAAATGACTGGCTAGTTTTCAAAAATATCGTCTGTTCCAGCAATGAAGATTACTTTTGAGTTTGATTCTACTTACGATCCAGTTTCTCGCAAAGTTATTGTGCTTTATAAAAAAAATACTAAAGTGGCTGTCTACATTTCTCTAGGAATTTCTTTAAACATGCTGGCAATTAGGTTAGTGGTTGATGTTTCGTTTATTTTTCTTTAATATAATATAGGGACATCTATCTAATCTACAAATTGCATTTTGTTTTAAATAGCTGAATTTAGAAGAAATTGAAGCTGCATTTGCTGTAAATCATGGAAAACTTTTTAGCTGAACTGTTACAAAACATTGCAATAAGCTTTAAAGGTCCAACAGAATTTGATATTGTTAAACTATAAGTTCGCAGGTTCCTTTTTTTTCAATTCTTCCTATATTCAGAAAGTAATATATGTATATGTATATTTATATATTTTTGCCAGCTTGGAGACAATATTGCTGATAAGGACAAAGACAATGACCGAGCAAAAGATTTAATATCTAGCATGTTGGATCATGATCACATAGGTGCCATGCGGATTTTTATCAAAATTGCAATGGTGAATGCCAAGCTGACTGTAATGGCGTTGCATGGCAGATTCTTAACAAAATTCTGCAAGCTTTTAAGGCAACATCAGAAGAAAGAACAGAGAGATGCTTTCCACTAAAATTTGATCCATTTCTTTTCAAACATGAGGAAACTCACATTTTTTAGTTTTGAGGAGTGCTGTTGTCAGTGACAGATTACCATGACTGAAGTTTCTAACTACTGCGTACTTAAATGATTATCACATTTGCGTTGACACATACAGTAGCATTAAACTGTGAAACAATTGGCTTACCAACCTCATTTACATGTCCGATGGAGCAACTAACTCGAGCTGGCCCAAAGATGCAAATTGTCGTTCTTCTCATCGTCGCTGAACCTTTATTGACATGATTTGTTATATCACACATGATGTTGGCCTGCTTGCACGCGATCAGTTGCTGCTAGCTTGCTATGACGGAGTTGGCGAGGTAAATGATAGGAAGGCTGCGCGCCCCAGTTTCCATTTTACACGGGAGATATCACAGAAAACAAAGGAGAGAAAATTATAACAGAAATTGAAGTGTCAGTGGCTCAGGTTCTAGTCCTTGCTCCAGGAATACCAGGGAAACAGGAAGCTGAAACACATCAGTTTCAGACAGAACTTGGGCAACAGAAATTGAAGTGTCAGTGTTGCTGGGAGTCTGGCGACTTTTCCCCCTCTGAGAGTTTTTTTTCTTTTGAGGAACAGAAAAGTTCCGTTCTCAAATGGACAGGTCTGCTTATATTGAGTTTATGAGTTACAAAGAGTTACAAAGGAGAGAAGGATCCGTGGCTTCTGCCTGGGCCCTCAATTGGTGCCGAAGCTACCCATTCCAGCATTTTTCATAACTGCAAACACAAGATGGAGCTTGATCAAGCAGCTCAGCTCGGTACATCACCATTCACCGATACCAAAATATGGAGCACATCAGCATCCCTTGCTGGATTTAGGATATGGATCACCTGGGCAAACGGTGTCATAGCTCCGTCCTTACACGTTGCGATTTCTGCTCATTCACGCATATACTAGTACTTCAAAACAACATAAAAGGAACGCTGATAATCACCGCACCAAGAAGCATTGGCAAGGAAATGCAACTAGTCGATTGATTACTACATCTGGGCAGAGAATAGTATATTGCCAAAGAGATCTAACAAACACTCGGTGACACCAACTTCAACCACCAACACGCATGATCGATTCACTATTGGTTCATGTGTGAAAATAGGGCATTGACTACAATTAGCAAATGAGTAATTGTGGGCAAGGTAGGGGTTTTTTTTGTTAAGGATAAGAATCGCCGTTTGAATGTTGTTTGCACATGGCATTTGGGCATTGGACCAATTTGCTCTGGACATTTTTTAGAGATTGGTATTACGACCACACAGCATCTTCAAAGACGACGCACGCATAATTGAGCAGCAGATAAGGATGCAAATTCGTTGCAATCGGCCCTCATCTGACTAGTTACCAGACGAAATAACCATCCAAAAGAACCAAATACAAAGAACAGTTTGTCTATAGAAGGCCTCTTAAACAAGTTAAGAGTGTATACAGTATACTCATGTCTCTGGAGTTGAGTCTGCATTCTGGAGGTATCAACTTAGGCAAAGGACTACTTATTCCCATTTAAATGGAACAGTGTGATTTAGGGCCTGTTCATATTGTCTTTTTGCTAATGGCCTTTGACTGTGGCTAATGAATAGTACTAGCTGATGAATAGTTGTGCATTATGTAAGAAAAACGGTGTAAGGAAAAATACTACAACATTCGGACCGCCATACGACTTACAAAATTGTGACATAATAAAATACAAAATACGTTACAATATATGAAAAACGTAAAATAGTGGTTAATATAAGCGATTTATAGAAGCTGAAGTGCTCATATTGGCTTTGGCTTCTGGAAGCTGAAACCAGAAATCAAAGCCAATATGAACAGACTGCTCAAACAAAAGCGGTTTCCTCTTAGCCGTGGCGAACCCTTGATATTTTTTCCTTTGAGTAATTACAGCTAAATGACGGTCAATGATAACCTCTGCGCTAAACCGTCGTGTGCTGTCGAATCGAAAACGCATCATAAAAATATAGTGCCAGTCATTTTGGCTTGAAATTTGAAATTTAGCTTAAGTTGGTTCAGCCACCAGCATCTAGTGCTATTTATCAATTTGAATTCAAAACTTCAAATTACTGCTGAATATTTCCGGCTAGGGATTTGTTCTCCCATTTCCCATCGAAGAAACTGGTTACCAGATAGCACGAGGCTTCTCTTAATGCCAACAGCAAGTTGTGGGAGAAATTATAACTGATTTGCACAATACTTTCCTGCAGCGGCTAGAGCGGGATGGAGGGTTTGCTACCATTTCACTCATAGAACGTTGTACATAGCTGTCGAAACAACATTGACAAGTATGATATAGAGAGGACAGGAGAGAAAACAAGGGGAAAGGGATGGAATCATGGAAGCCCCACAGGTATGGCCTACCTATGAGTCCCAGCTGATAGTTGCATTGAACCTTAGATCCTGTGGAACTAGAATGGAATTGAGGAGAGCTAGGGTAGATCGAAATGCAAGAACATACAATGAAGTGTAAGTTTTCTAAAATGTGATTTTGTGTTAACACATGACAAAGAGCTTTTCAGATTTTCCGCAATTTACTCAAAAATGAAATTCCCTATGCTATGACAGAAGCTTTCAAACTTAATAAAAGGTGGTACCCAGAGCTAGAGTAAAAAACATGGTTATCGTAGATTAGTCAGCAAGTCAGCACAGTAGCTCCGGCTAGTGCTGTCGACTCGACTAGCTTAGCTAGTCGTCCGATTTGCTGACTAGTCGGCGACTAGCCACGATTAGTCGGCCAGTGCGAGTTAGGCGACTGGTTGCTTGGTTGGCTACCAAAGAGTCGAAGGCATATATAGAGGGGAGAGCTGAATAGATGATGCAATCGAAGACATTTGACTCCCATGATGCCGACCGAGAGGGAACCCTAGCCATCGCCACCTCCATCCACGCCGCTGACGGTGCCCGCCACCACCTCCTCCTCAGCCCACAACACCGTCACCACCTCCTCCTCAGTGCTCCATAGTTGCTGTCGACCCCTGTCCATGCTGCGGCTGCCACCGCCTCCTTGGACCTCCCTCCTCTGCCAGCTCGAGCCGTGGTGAATGCAACCGCCTCCTCCTCATCGGCCACTTGATGCTCCCAAGTCGCCGTTGACCCCTATCCACGCCGCCGCCGCCTCGGACCTCCCTCCTCCGCCGACCCGAGCCGTGGTGACCGGTGAGCACTCCCTCCTCTCCTCTCCTTCCTCTGGCAGCAGTAATGTCTCCTCTCCTTCGGTCCTTCCTCTCCTGACCTCTGACTCTGTAGTAGTAGCTGCGGTAGTAGTAGACTTGTAGTAGCAGGCGGAGCTGCGGTAGTAGTAGACTTGTAGTAGCAGGCGGAGCAGCAGCAAGTTGCCATGCGCTATTAGTAGCACTCAGCAGTAGCAGTAGACACTAGGCAGCAGCAGTAGTAGTAGGTAGCACTCAACATGAAAACTAGTAGTAGCAGCAGTATTACATAACATCGGCAGCAATAGTAGGCAGCACTCAACATGAAAACTAGTAGTAGTAGCTGTAGTGCAGCACTCAGCTGATTGGTAGGCACTAGGCAGTAGCAGGATTACTAGTAGTAGTAGTAGGCTATTAGCAGTAGAATTAGTAGTTGTTGTGAACAACAGTAGTAATAGGCTAGTAGCAGTAATACTACTAGTAGTATATCAAAATTTGACATTTCTATTTCACCATTTGCAGGTACCATGGTAGACAGTGATGACCAACAAGTCGTTGTACCTGTAGCCACTGACGCCGAGGCATATGATCCATTCAAGTATCCTAGGCGGAGGGCTAAGCCTAAAGACCCAGTATGGAAATATGGGTTGTGGCTAGATTTAGAGAGAAAGGATCTCCTGCAATGTACTGTTTGCAACAAGAGAGTCCATGCCGTAGTGGGAAAATTGAAGCGGTGATCCTCTAACTTGGGCTCATGTTGATGAAACTATTGGTGCATTGTCTACTCAAAGAGGTCGTAATCTTCCTAGGAGAGTTCATGATGATGCTAGCAAGTCTAGTGACCGGCCCATAGGCCCTCATATCACTTATGCTCGATGTTCAAAGCCAAGGATTGCTCGTAATGTTGATGAGTTGGAGCACGGCAGTGGAGATGATGATGAGGATGATACTGGTGTGGTTGATGATGAAGAATTGAATGATAATGACACTCCACCATCTACTTATCATGCGGGTGGAGCAAGTCATGAAGAGGGCGGGTTTCAATTGGATGATGACTTGGATGACTGATTTGAATCATGAATGATCACCGTGCCTACTTAGCAATTTGATGTCCTAGACTCCTAGTTATCTACTTTTGATGTTTCTCATTTAAAACTCGTTTCGTATTATGTTATGAACTTATGCTTAATGGTTGTAACTCCTATTGAGAGCTTAGTTCATTATGTTGTGATGTAACTCATGTTATGCTATTTTTTTACTTGCTGTCCTATACTTGTGTTGTTTACTTGTTATATCATATTATCAATATTTTGTTCATTACAATTTGCTAATTTTTTTCTTCCACTTGTAGGGTGTTGCTTCTCAATTTGAAAGAAAGACATTTATCAAGAAATATATGTCAGGATCAAAAGTGCCGAGGACTGATTCTGAAGGTTAGTGATAGGGGTTTCATTTTTCTATCTTTTGCCATAGACCATAGTTGCCTCCCCAGTTTGTAGTTTCAATATCAATCATGATGGACGTATGCATTGTTTCTTTTATTCCTCCAATTAATCAATAGACTGGCCTTTTTATTCATTCGGCAATGGTAGGTGGAAAGTCCAAAGATGGGGGATCTGTTCCAAAGAAGGGCAGTAGGTAAACGGCAATAATACTTGATTTCTAGAAGATGGTATCCTGTGATACCACTGCTATATAGACAGTCATGTGGCCGACTCAAAACAAGTCATCATTGTTATTCCAATTTTTACATTCACGGTTAGTCTATTATAAACTTACAATCATTATTGTTGATGAAATGTATGCTTTATTCATTACATTGCCTCTTATTCCTTGAGTTTTAACGTATATTTGCATCACATATATAGTCAGTGATACATCTGCATACCAAATACTACATTCTTTTGTGCTCTGCCTTTTGGGCTTAGTCCTTCTAGCATAGGTTAGAGTGCTTCTCTTGTCTAGTTGCATAGACTTCTTACTCTTATCTTGTGCTTCCAGGATGCTTCTTATTAGCTGTTTCTTATCTCACTAGATTGAGCTCACTCACTTCTTGTAGGTTCTAGCGAGGGTTGGGCCACCCTCGGGTAGACAGGGTACGTGTTTGCTCTCTAGTGTGTGTGTGTTTTACGGTCAAGCTAATAGTCCTGGAGTCTTATGGGGTAGATAAGAGTCAGTCTGAGCCATAGTTGCCTCTATATCTTATCTATGCTTTAAGGACTGCCTGTTTGCTGTTTTCTTTGCCAGCTTCTCGATTTTATTGCTTTGGTTCAGGGGGAGTTCATTTGGGAGCTTCTGGAGCTTAATATTGACTTAACTCAACTTGAACTAAACGTTGCATCTCATGTTGAGGGGGAGCTGGATTTTCTTGCTTTTTTAGCATTTCGCCTTGTAATATAACTACATTGAGCCTTGATTATTATCCGTTATGAAGTGCGTACAATGCTCTACACCTTGCCATGGCTTGTGCTTTATTTGCTAAATTTATCATGACTTCATATGTGTAGACTAGCTTTTGCCATGATAAGTGAATTAAAATTGATCTACGTGAATTAAAACTTGTCATGCTAGCACTTGAGTTTAGTCTTTCTTGAGCTATCCTTTTATGATTTATGCCATGTCAAATAAGCTTAGTTGAGCGTTGAATCTTTGTTGAGCCTTAAGTTGAGGTATATTAGTTCTTGATGATGCATAAGTTAGTACAACATGTTTAAAAAGCAAAATGATCTCTTTTGTGCGAAAAAACTGATTTCACCAATTCTTTCTCATGAGATGGCTTGCCATTGCACTAGGCATGAACTCAGGGGGAGTTTTGGATGACCTAGACTATCTTCTTAAGCTTCTCGCTTGGAGTAGTCGCATAAGTCTTGAGATCTAGCACATAAAAAAAATTGGGTTGGCAACGGCCATGAGCTTTAAAAAGACAATGTTTTACGTGTTCAATTTGCTTAAGCTACAAAAAGACCCATGTACCTAACTAATGTTTCAATCTTGAGCTTATAGCACTCTATTTGGACTCAATATTAGCTTCCTTATTCCGCTTAGCTTATTGACATGGCCTGCATCATCCTTGGATATCTCTAGTTAGACTTTGCTTATTGATGACTTGACATGCTCATAAAAATGCATTACATTTCAGATAATCATCTATGTGCTCTAGCTAGAATATACATATCTTGTCATGATCTAGATAGCCTTTTATTGAGTTATGGCTTGGTGTAGTTCATTATGGTCATCGTGGATAACTCTCATGGCTCAAAATGCTTAGAAATAATCAAACCTCAGCCATTTCATCCATGTTTGTGATCTTATTCTCTCTTTTGCATCCTTGATGTGTTTATTGCCAAAAGGGGGAGAATAGAAGTGAAAAAGTCTTTTGGGATCATTTTAGAGCTTTGGAGAATAATTTGCTCTTTCAGTTGTTGCTCTAGTGATCTTTCTGTCGACATGGTCACTTGCTTCATTATCTTCTTTGGACCATGTTTGACTCTTTTTCATTTCAAACAAACTCAACATTTTTCAGGGTTTGTCAATATACTCATCAAGGGGGAGATTGAGAGACCATGTGGTCTAAATCCCAAGTTGGTGATGAGTAATTGACACGTGGTTTGGTTAGAGTGAGTTTGGTTTGAGTGATTCGTGCCATTGTGGCATTTGGCGAGGTCGGGTTATGATTAGACAGATTTGACGCATGGTCGTCTTCCCGGTTGGTCATTTGGGCCATTTCTCGCTTGAGTAGGATTTGTTGATACTAGTCATGTTTATATGCTTTGTGCCATGCTATGCGATGTGGTTTTTGTCTATGATGGCTGCAGGACGTCGAGTGGAGTCGTGGCGAGACACGGAGGACTAGACTAGGCGCAGGTGGCGCTGAGGTCAGAACAGTCGGGATGTGTTGAAGACGACGTGGACTCGAGGTGGTTACGAGGCGTGCGAGACAAGGAACGCGGAAGCTTCCCAGAAGGTGCAGCGGGCGTTTGGTAAAGCGAGGTGCAAAAGGAAGCGGGTTAGCGGGCAAAGCATGGAGGGTAAAATGGGCAAAGCAAAGTGTAAACCCATCAAGGAATGCTATAAATAGGAGTGTGTTTCCTGGTTGTTGGCAAGTCTTGGAGAGGGGTTTTAGGGCTTTTTGCTTTGTGCTTTAGTGGTTGAGAGAGTGAGTGTAAGAGTTAGGGCTTTATTTGTGTCTCTCCATGGTTGTATGAGATAGGGTGGTGTTCTTGATCTCCTAAGCATGTATGGGGACTTGTTAGTGGGAGATTGAGAGAGATGAGCTGAACAACTATGTAATCATTCATCTTATTTAATCTTGTATGTCTCCGTTTTGATTTTCAAGAAATTTCATGTTGAGTTCTGCTTAGTTCTTGCAATAATTTTTTTTGTTCTCTGTTCAGTTTGCTTGAGGAGAGCTCGGTTGGTTTTTTTTCTCTTCTTGGTTTCAAGTTTCTTGTTCCCTAAGCTTCTTGCTCTCTGCCGTAATGAAGGTTCCTGAGCTGCCATAAGAAGAACAATGATTCCTGTTCGGTTCTCTGGACATTCATGTCTTCTCTAGGCCAAATAGTGTATCTCTTCTTGTTCTTTCTTCTGTACACGGCAGAGTATTTTTATTTTGGCTAGCTTTCATTCCTGGAGTGGTACTTGCTTCCTTGTCTTTTTAGATCTTGCCATTCAAAGCTTCGGCCAGGTGCATTTATTTTTTTTAAAAAAAATACCAACCCGTTAGCAATTTTGGATGGTTTCTGCATGCTGCCAAACAGCAAGGCTCCCATTTGGTTCTCTCTTTCTTGTATTCGGCTGCAGTGTGAAGCTTCGGCTGATTGATTGATCTTTTTTTTATTTTATTTTTGCGGCCAGGAAGTAATTCTTGCTTTTTGTTTTGGTTCGGCTAGCAGTAAACTCCAGTGAACACTTTATCTTTCGTGAGCTGCTGTGAACAAAAGATCAACTAAAACTTGTCTCCTTTTAGGTTTTGATTATTTTGTTCAGCTTTTGCTTTTTCTGTCACGGTTTGGTTGGCTTTACGATTTGATCTTAGTTTATTATTCGAGAAGCTAACCTTTATTTGATCTTCTTAGTTTTCTGTTTGCAGTCCTCTAATATTCTTCGTAGCTTTCTAATAGCTACCGGAGAGCTGAGCTTCTGAGTACTTGTGGGGGAACGAACTTTTTAGTGATCGACATTCACCCCCCCCTCTGTCCTCGATTTCGATCCAACAATTGGTATCAGAGCCGGTTAGCTCTTTTCAATAGATCTTAACCGGTCTCAAGAGCCATGGCGACGGACAAGTACTCGACCAAGCCACCCGTTTTCGATGGCATCGATTACCCGTTCTGGAAAAGCTGAATGAAGACATACATCCAGGCCCAGGGGTATGCCATCTGGCGGAAGGTCAAGGTACGATTTGTTGTTCTGCCGATGAGAACATCAATGCCGGAACATGGTGATGTTGAGGCGAATGCAAAGGCAAGGAACATCATCATCCGAGGTTTGAGTCGTAGCGAGTTTGACCGCATATCTCATCTTTCGTCCGCCTTGATATCGGGAGACCCTCGATGCATACCATGAGGCACCACCCAGTTAAGGCAGTGCGACAAGACCGATTCAAGCGGGATTATAACAAATTTGAGATGCTTGCTGGTGAGTCTTTTGATGAGTGTTTTGCGCGTTTTCACAAGATCTTGAGCAACCTTCGAGTAGTCGGTCTCACATACCCCGACTCGGACAACGCTCGTCAGATGCTCGCTGCACTTGACCTTCGCGTTTGGGAGATGAAGGTGACTACCATCAAGGACACCACGGACCTCTCGACTTTGACGCTTGACGCGCTGTACTCGCACCTCAAGACGCACGAGATTGACATTGTTTCTTGTAAGTCGAAGTCTCGATCGATGGCTTTAGTCACCGATCCCTCCTTGGCTTCGGTCACTCTTCGATTAAGCTGCGGTTTCTCCCTTCTTGCTCTATGTACGTAGCGATGATCGATTAGAGCAGCTCAGGATGAGCAATCGGCCCTCCTAGCTCGGAAGTTTTCCCATGCTTACAAGAGGAGGAGGGACAGAAAGAAGAGGAGGACCGTGATTTGCTTGAGTGTGGTGGCCCCAACCACATTCGCAACCGCCCCAAAGCGGAGAAGGGCAAAGCTGACTACGACGGTTCGGGTAAAACGACTACACCGACAAGAACCGCAACAAGAAGCCTCCGATCCATGCCCAAGGCAAGAAGAAGTTCAGCGACCGGGAAGGCCAAGAAGGCTGTTCCACAGCGTCCTCACGCGTTCGGCGACCTCGACCTCAGCGAGGTAGAGGATGGAGCGGCGACGATGGGACGGGTGACCAAGATCCCAAGAATGGCGGCGACTTCTCGGCATGTGCTTCATGGCCTCGAGGCGAACCGAGCGACAATGAGTGTACTCCGACTCGGACGAGGTATGCCCCACCTACGACCAGCTCAATCATGCTTTTCTTAAGCTAGGTGGTTTTCATGCTAGAGCTAGGGCTAGGTGTCTTGAGTTAGAGAAGGAGGTAGATAGAACTATCACGGAGCTTACTTCACTTACATCCGCTCCCTCTGTGATGATTGTGATACATCTTTGTGCTCTGTTGGGTGACATGGAGAAACTAAGGACCTCGCATGATAGTGTGTCCTCAGAGCTTGATATTGTTAAGGTGGAGAATGTTAGTCCGCTTGCTGAGTTAGAATTGAGTAGGATGATCATTGCCCTACTTACTCACGATGAGACTACTTCTCCCACCTCATGTGAGGTTAAGGACATTCTTTGCTAGAGGACCTTATGCCATGCTTCTTGATCTGCCCGAGTCTTGTGAAAATTGCAATAACTTGAAGATGAACTTAAAGCGGCGAGATCATAAAATTGCTGAACTACAAGCTTCTTTACTTGAGCCGATTTATTCATGCTTGAACTGTCCTAAGTTAAGCTCGCTGAACTTGAAGTCGTCTCCAAGCAGTTTCAAGATATGATTGATCATGATAGAAAGTTGGCTCGGTTTGCTTCTAAGGACCTGTTAGCTCACCATGCATTAATTGTAACAAACTAAAATCGACTTGATTGCATTGGATGAGAGATGTGTGAAGCTAACTAAGGACCTTCTAGAGAAGCCACCTTGTGCTTGTAATGTGATTGTGGAGAAGGGAGAAGCCCTGAGGTAAGGTTGAGGCGCTTAGCAACGTGAACCAACCGGCTAGCGATGGGACTGTCCCTTGAGTCGGTTGTGCGTGCACAAGCCATTCTTCCTCTCGCTGTTGGTTCTTCCTCTGCTCCCTTACCTTCATTGTCTCTTCTTCCCCTGCTCTTCTTGCACCTCTCTCTTCCGGAGTGTCGGTATCTTATGAACACTCTTGAGAGATTTGTAGGCTGTAAGAAGAAGCTTAATCTTATTCTAGACCAATCCAAGATTTGCAAGTTCAATCAAGGTCTAGGATATGATTTTTATGAGGATATGAGGAAGCATCCACCTGCTATTCTTCGACCCATAGTAGGAGGTGTGATCAAGGTCGAGCCCAGATCTGATGAGGTTAAATTCAAATCAGCGGGCTTTGTCCAAGGGATCTCTGACAGCAAGGTGAGTCCACCTGCAGCTTCGGCCTCTCAGAAGGCGAAGCCTCCCCGTGCTACTTCTACCTCTCAGAAGGTGAAGTACCACCGCACCTTCTGTCGGAAGGATGGACACCTGATCGATCGATGCTTGAGCGCGCTAGGATTGCGCGTAGAGACCGTCTTGGAGGCACTTAGGCGTATTCGTGGTCGGCTCGGATCACGAGTGCACCTAAGACTAGCACGAGGTCCGTGTTTGCTTCGGCGGGTTTGGGCGCATCGAGGACTTGGCTTTTCCGAGTCTTCGGTTTCGTCCTCGTGCTGCTCGGTCGTGACTTCCGCGTCCCGAGGGTACATCTCGTTTCCCGTCGAGCGATTACCACGGCGTGATCGATGGTTTGCGGTGTTTCGACTCGCTTTCCCATAGCGATCGGACCCGCAATGGCCAGTGCGCTCACGGACCTTCGCTTCTTTGAGTCACGAGAGCGTAGGGTAGATAGAGGTCGATCGTGTTTGACTACTTCATACGCTCCACGTGTTACTCGGTATTGGGTGCGAAATCACTCTTGATTTATCCCAAGATCGAGACTTTACTCGTTGACTCAGGTTCGCGGTAGGGAAGGAGAAGGTTTGGCTTGTCGACCGGTTGTTCTCATCATATGACCGGAGACTCCGTTGGTTCTCCTCCCTAGCCCGCGCTCTAGGTGATGAGGCGATCACCTTCGGAGCGATTAAATGCAGGCGCGTCATCGCCAAAGGTGCTGTGCGTGTTAATGCCTCTTTTATTCTTAAGGATGTTGCCTTGGTTAGTAAGCTGCAGTACAATTTGCTTTCCGTTTCTCGACTTACCGATGATGGTTTCGGTGAGCTTCAAGAAAACAATTGCAAAATTCTTGATTCTTCGGGTAGTCTGGTTTGCGGGATTTCTCGTTTTGGGAGGATCTTTCGTGCTGATTTTTCTGAGTCTTCTAGTGATCCTCTCAGGTATTTAGTTGCTTCTGAGTCCCGCGACCTCTCTTTCTGGCATAGTTGACTTGGTCATATCGGATTTGACCATTTGACCCGAGTTAGCGGCCACGATCTCATTCGTGGTCTGCCGAAACTCAAGATGGTCAAAGATCTTATTTGCGCTCCATGCCGGCACGGCAAGATGGTTGCCGCTTCTCATCCTCTGGTCACAGTTACTATGACCGATGCACCGGGACAGCTGCTCCACATGGACACAGTTAGACCAGCTCGAGTGCAGTTAGTAGGAGGGAAGTGGTATGTTCTTATTGTGGTCGATGACTTCTCGAGGTATTCTTGGGTGTTTTTCTTAGCCTTGAAGGATGAGACATTTTCACATTTCCGAGGTCTTTTTAGTAGGCTTTCTGTTAAGCTTCCAGGTGCCTTACAAGCGATCCGCAGTGACAATGGCACGGAGTTCAAGAATTCCTACTTTGAGAGTTTCTGTGGTGAGATAGGTGTAGAGCACCAGTTCTCTTCTCCATACGTCCCTCAGCAGAATGGCGTTGTGGAGAGGAAGAACCGTATCTTGGTCGAGATGGCCAAGACGATACATGATGAATACTCTACACCGAGGAAGTTTTGGGCTGAAGCCATTACGACTGCGTGCCATGTTTCGAATCGAGTTTTTCTTCGGGAACACTTGCACCGCACCTCTTATGAGTTGAGATACGGGCGAAAGCCCAGTGTCTCTCATTTTCGTGTGTTTGGTTGCAAGTGCTTCATTCTGAAGTCTGGGAACCTAGACAAGTTCGAGTCACGTTCTGTGGCGGTATTTTTCTAGGCTACTCGACTTCTTCGCGGGCTTATAGGGCAGGCTGCGAGTCTAGCAAATTGGTAGAGACACGTGGTGACCTTCGACGAGGCGGTCCGGGGACTAGGCACGATATCTCGAGTTCTTTAGAGCGATCCGAGACCATCTTCGTGGATGACGAGGACGATGGAGATGAGGTTGTCCACCCGATCCAGTCCCTTATCCACCCCTTGAGGTGCCGTCTTCCACCGCACCTCCAGGTGACCAGCCCATGCCTTTTGCTTCCTCTGGAGCTAGTGGCTCTGTTCCTACCTCGTCAGCTCACGAGGTAGAGGCCACTTCTTCATCTCATCCTGGACCTCCCCGACATATCCAGAAAAGGCATCCTTCTGAGCAGATGATTGGAGACTGCTCGAGCGTGTTACCGCTCAAAATCGGCTTATCTCAGTTCTGTCTCCATTCTGCTTTCATTGCCTCCTTTGAGCCCAAGGATGTTTCTCATGCTCTTTCCGATGAGTCTTGGGTCAATGCCATGCATGAGGAGCTAGAAAATTTCGAGAGGAACAAGGTCTGGTCGCTTGTCGAGCCCCCGTGAGGTCACAATATTATTGGGACTAAGTGGGTGTTCAAGAACAAGTAGAGCGAGAATGGAGTGGTTATTCGGAACAAGGATAGATTGGTAGCTCAGGGGTTCTCCCAGGTTGAGGGTCTAGATTTCGAGGAGACCTTTGCCCCTGTAGCTAGACTTGAAGCCATTAGAATCCTGCTTGCCTTTGCAGCTTCTAAAGGTTTCAAGCTTTACCATATGGACGTCAAAAGTGCCTTTCTCAATGGCTTTATTGAGGAAGAGGTCTACGTCAAACTGACCTCTGGTTTGAAAACCCCAAATACCCAAACCATGTTTTCAAGCTTTCCAAGGCTTTGTATGGACTTAAGCAAGCCCCTAGAGCTTGGTATGAGCGGCTTAAATTCTACTTGTTAAGTCATGGTTTTGAGATGGGTAAAGTTGGCAAAACCTTGTTCATCCACCGTCATGGCAATGACCTTCTGCTCGTCCAGATCTATGTCGATGACATCATCTTTGGCGGCTCTTCCCATACTCTGGTTTCACAGTTCTCGAATGTCATGAGCACCGAGTTTGAGATGAGTATAATGGGCGAGTTGACCTTCTTCCTTGGCTTCCAAATCAAGCAGACTCGGGAGGGTACATTTCTTCATCAGGGAAAGTACACTCGTGACCTCCTGAGACGCTTCGACATGAGTGATGGTAAGCCTGTGTCGACTCCCATGGATTCTACAGCCTATCTTGACCTAGACGAGGACGGCGAGCCAGTTGATCAGAAAGAGTACAGAAGTATGATCGACTCTCTTCTTTACCTCACTGCCTCGAGACCAGACATACACTTCTCCGTGTGTCTATGTGCTCGTTTTCAGCTTCTTCGCGTATCTCACCGCCAAAGCGGTGAAGCGCATCTTCGGTACCTTGAGCTACCATTAACTATGGTATCGGTACTCTTCCTCATCATGTCTTTCCTTGAGAGCCTTCTCGGGCGCAGACTTTCTTGGTGTAGGATAGATAGGAAGAGGACTTACGCACTTGCCAATTCATTGGGACTTCTCGTCTCTTGGTCTTCTAGGAAGCGATCCGGTGTTGCACAATCCACCGCAGAGGCCGAGTATGTTGCTTTGCAGCCACTGCTCTGATCAGTACTCGAATGGCCGACCTGCGGGACTTTGGGTTAGTTATCGACGATGTTCCACTCTTTTGTGATAACACTTCTGCGATTAACATTGCTAAGAACCAGTGCAACACTCTCGGACCAAGCACATCGATATCTGTTATCACTTCCTTAGAGACCATGTAGAGAAGGGCGATATAGTGCTCCGTTTGTGAGAGTGACCACCGTTATCGACATTTTCACCAAGCCATTGGATAGTTCGAGGTTTTCAGCTCTGCGAGGAGAGCTTGGGGTGGTTTGTCCTTATGGTGTAGTGAGGGGAGCTTTGGGCTTTCTTGCTTTACTATATTGATTATGCTTGTCTCATTTCGTGCTTTGCACTCGGGTGCATCGAGCTTAGTCCTTCTAGCATAGGTTAGAGTGCTTCTCTTGTCTAGTTGCATAGACTTCTTACTCTTATCTTGTGCTTCAGGATGCTTCTTATTAGCTGTTTCTTATCTCACTAGATTGAGCTCACTCACTTCTTGTAGGTTCTAGCGAGGTTGCGCCACCCTCGGGTAGGCAGTGCGTGTTTGCTCTCTAGTGTGTGTTTCTGGTCAAGCTAATAGTCCCGAGTCTTATGGGGTAGATAAGAGTCGATCGAGCCATAGTTGTCTCTATATCTTATCTATGCTTTAAGGATTTTGTGTTTGTTGTTTTCTTTGCCACTTCTCAATTTTATTGCTTTGGTTGGGGAGTTCATTTGGGAGCTTACGAGCTTAATATTGACTTAACTCAACTTGAACTAAACGTTGCATCTCATGTTGAGGGGGAGCTGGATTTTCTTGCTTTTTTAGCATTTCGCCTTGTAATATAACTACATTGAGCCTTGATTATTATCCGTTATGACATACGTACAATGCTCTACACCTTGCCATGGCTTGTGCTTTATTTGCTAAATTTATCATGACTTCATATGTGTAGACTAGCTTTTGCCATGATAAGTAAATTAAAATTGATCTACGTGAATTAAAACTTGTCATGCTAGCACTTGAGTTTAGTCTTTCTTGAGCTATCCTTTTATGATTTATGCCATGTCAAATAAGCTTAGTTGAGCGTTGAATCTTTGTTGAGCCTTAAGTTGAGGTATATTAGTTCTTGATGATGCATAAGTTAGTACAACATGTTTAAAAAGCAAAATAATCTCTTTTGTGCAAAAAAACTGATTTCACCAATTCTTTCTCATGAGATGGCTTGCCATTGCACTAGGCATGAACTCAGGGGGAGTTTTGGATGACCTAGACTATCTTCTTAAGCTTCTCACTTGGAGTAGTCGCATAAGGCTTGAGATCTAGCACATAAAAAAATTAGGTTGGAAACAGCCATGAGCTTTAAAAAGACAATGTTTTACGTGTTCAATTTGCTTAAGCTACAAAAAGACCCATGTACTTAACCAATGTTTCAATCTTGAGCTTATAGCACTCTATTTGGACTCAATATTAGCTTCCTTGTTCCGCTTAGCTTATTGACATGGCCTGCATCATCCTTGGATATCTCTAGTTAGATTTTGCTTATTGATGACTTGACATGCTCATAAAATGCATTACATTTCAGATCATCATCTATGTGCTCTAGCTAGAATATACATATCTTGTCATGATATAGATAGCCTTTTAGAGTTATGGCTTGGTGTAGTTCATTATGGTCATCGTGGATAACTCTTATGGCTCAAAATGCTTAGAAATAATCAAACCTCAGCCATTTCATCCATGTTTGTGATCTTATTCTCTCTTTTGCATCCTTGATGTGTTTATTGCCAAAAGGGGAGAATAGAAGTGAAAAGTCTTTGGGATCATTTTAGAGCTTTGGAGAACAATTTGCTCTTTCAGTTGTTGCTCTAGTGATCTTTCTGTCGACATGGTCACTTGCTTCATTATCTTCTTTGGACCATGTTTGACTCTTTTTCATTTCAAACAAACTCAACATTTTTCAGGGTTTGTCAATATACTCATCAAGGGGGAGATTGAGAGACCATGTGGTATAAATCCCAAGTTGGTGATGAGTAATTGACACGTGGTTTGGTTAGAGTGAGTTTGGTTTGAGTGATTCGTGCCATTGTGGCATTTGGCGAGGTCGGGTTATGATTAGACAGATTTGACGCATGGTCGTCTTCCCGGTTGGTCATTTGGGCCATTTCTCGCTTGAGTAGGATTTGTTGATACTAGTCATGTTTATATGCTTTGTGCCGTGCTATGCGATGTGGTTTTGTCTATGATGGCTGCGGGGCGTCGAGTGGAGTCGTGGCGAGACACGGAGGATCGGACTAGCGCAGTGGCGAGGTCGAACGATCGGGATGTGTTGAAGACGATGTGGACTCGAGGTGGTTGCGGCGTGCGAGACAAGGAACGCGAAGCTTCCGGAAGGTGCAGCAGGGCGTTTGAAAAGCGAGGCTGCAAAGGAAGCGGGTTAGCGGGCAAAGCATGGAGGGGTAAAATGGGCAAAGCAAAGTGTAAACCCATCAAGGAATGCTATAAATAGGAGTGTGTTTCCTGGTTGTTGGCAAGTCTTGGAGAGGGATTTTAGGGCTTTTTGCTTTGTGCTTTAGTGGTTGAGAGAGTGAGTGTAAGAGTTAGGGCTTTATTTGTGTCTCTCCATGGTTGTATGAGATAGGGTGGTGTTCTTGATCTCCTAAGCATGTATGGAGACTTGTTAATGGGAGATTGAGAGAGATTTGCTGAACAACTATGTAATCATTCATCTTATTTAATCTTGTATGTCTCCGTTTTGATTTTCAAGAAATTTCATGTTGAGTTCTGCTTAGTTCTTGCAATATTTTTTTTGTTCTCTGTTCAGTTTGCTTGAGGAGAGCTCGGTTGGTTTTTTTTCTCTTCTTGGTTTCAAGTTTCTTGTTCCCTAAGCTTCTTGCTCTCTGCCGTAATGAAGGTTCCTGAGCTGCCGTAAGAAGAACAATGATTCCTGTTCGGTTCTCTGGACATTCATGTCTTCTCTAGGCCAAATAGTGTATCTCTTCTTGTTCTTTCTTCTGTACACGGCAGAGTATTTTTATTTTGGCTAGCTTTCATTCCTGGAGTGGTACTTGCTTCCTTGTCTTTTTAGATCTTGCCATTCAAAGCTTCGGCCAGGTGCATTTATTTTTTTTTAAAAAAATACCAACCCATTAGCAATTTTGGATGGTTTCTGCATGCTGCCGAACAGCAAGGCTCCCATTTGGTTCTCTCTTTCTTGTACTAGAAAAGGAAGCGCGCTTCGCGGCGCCCTACAACGTTATTGAAGTGATATCATAAAACAATAGTACAAAGTGCATATAGAGGAAATGAGAGACCAAAGAAAAATTCAAATGAACTCTAAAATTCATGATTTCGACTATGAATACAATTTGATTCCTGCTCCGACTCTGATTACGACTCGACTTCGACTTTCGACTACAGTTACAAACCGACTTCAATCACGACCAAACTTTGCACACGACTTCTAAACAAGATTATTTACAACAATTACTACACTAAACTACAACCGAAGCAAAATCAAGTGGTATTGATTGCAGCCCACCGCACACGAGGATGGGGGGTGTTGGAATCCATTCAATATCATGGAAACCACATGCTCCAAAAAGGAACAATGAATATCACACAATTAGTAAAGTATAGAATTGGTGGAAACTTAATTCTTACTTCCAGGTTCCAAGCTTCATCTCATTCCCCTATTCTTGAGGACATGCTCATCCAGGCCCAGAACAACCCCAACTAAACAGCAAAATAAAATGGGCATACCAGTGAGGAAGGGGAAGCAAAAGATAAATTCAGCTCAAAATAGTTTTCCCTAACCTTTTCCACCCATCCTTGCCACCATAATCTCAGCAACACCTCTATGGACCTGCACCAATCTTATCATACACATCATTTTTAACCTAAGGAAGCACATGCACTTCAAGAATCACATATCCATATACGCTTGAAGAACCACATGTCCATATATGATTGAAAAACATGTCTGGAAAGGAGAGGAGTTGGGGGCGGTGGTCGTCCCTGCAGGACGGGGGCAGCAGCAAGGTTAGTCAGGAAGGCAGTGGGCAACGAGGAGGCAAGGTGCTGGAGGTGTGTAGCTATTCTGGGCCGCGGGGAGGTTGACGTTGGTACTGGTGAACGGGCACACTTGTGGAAGCAGAGGTGCACGTAGAGTAGCTCAGTGTGGCATGGGCGGTAGAGTGGACGGCGCATGGCCGGAATGGCCGAAGGGAGTGGGCGCGGCAGGGTATGGGCGACGACGGGACGGGGACGTGAGGAGAGAGAGAGAGCAGGAGTGCAAGGGGGCGACGGAAAATCCGGGGGAGGCGTCGACCGGATCCGGCCTCCCCCTCCGGCCTCCGCGGCTCTATATACTTTACTGACTTCATTTATATCGGCAAAAACCGCATATGAGTTTCTGTTACTCTGTAATCTCTCGTACAAATAGCCTAAAAGTCACAAGCCGCAGCCAAAAGTCACAAGCCACAGCCAAAAAGAACAGGGCCTTTACCAGTGGCGGTTGATCTCCACTGGATCTGAATGTTATTCGAGGAAGGTTGCGTTTGCGTAGGCTGCGGAGCAGCAGCCTGAATCGAGGAGGCCGAGGAGCGCCTGCTCGCAAGGTTGTTTCTAGCCCCTGTATCATCGGCACCGAAAACCCAAGTGTAAACTTTCAGTTTAGAAGGCGAACTTTCAATTTAGATGGGTTACTGCATAAATTAAGTTCTAATCTGAGAATGGTTGGTGAAGATCTTACATTTGTAAGGTTGAGCATTTAGGACAAGAAAGTCGATATTCAGAATTTGCAAGTGATCTATAATCCATCCTGCAGTCTGAACTCCTGAAGTATAGGATATCAACTTCCAGCCAAGTGGTATATAATTGCTCCCACTAACTCGAATTCTACAAGCTGATATATAGGGAGATTCAGGATAACTCGATACATCAGTCACTCAGAAAAATAGCCTTCTCTTTTGGAATGAAGCATGCATGGAATACGAGTGCAGATAAGGCTTCAGAAGAATCAGCTAAGAATTTTCGACAGGCTGAGCTCTCTTTAGGGGGCGTTCGTATTAGCTTTTGCTGATGGCTTTTGACTGTAGCTTATGGATTTTGACTGAAAATGAATATTAGTGGCTGGAAGAAATAGCTTTTAGAAGAAGAGGCGACCGGTGCAAAAAGTGAGGAAGAGATACGTATGTATGATGGGAGCCAGAGGAGTTGGGTGGGTGACGCACTCGTGACTTCTATCTTATCCTCGGAGCGAGATGGTACTAAAAGAAGTAGAGAAGCCGCTTCAAGAAGCCAAATGTTCGTATTCTCTTTTGGTTTTTCTAAGCAGAAGCTAATACGAACAGGCCCTGAACACAAATCATGACAAGAAGATATCAAGGGCAACAACCAGAGAAGACGGAATTCAACCTACAATTTAGATGAGCACAAATCATAGGTACATTAGCACAAAGATACTTCAAACTGTTTTATGTTATCTTTGATCTAGTGCCACTTTTGTTTCTTGTCACTTTGTTACCTATGCTAAAAACACAGGACTTTCACAAAAAAAGTAACAATAAAGTAAGATGGGGGATTGTTATGAGATACTGAAGTGGTAGATGCAGTACAACAAATGTGCAAGGATTAGACCACCAAAGAGGTTGATAAAAGCCTGGTACTTAGTAGTGTTAGGAAATTCATGCGCTCAAATTACAAGTTAAAATACTATTGAAGCAAAACATGTAGTCCAAGGATGGTCCAAAGATTGATGCCATAACATGACAGATCGAACCCATGCCATTCACAACAGTCAAGAGCACACAAAAACCCTGATGAATCAAGAAGAGTAACAAGACTGTGGGTTTGCCTTTCCAGTAAAGCAATATATATGTTCGTGAATAGGTAATCTTAATACAAGACTCAGTACTGTTACTTTTTCTCCTCAATGGACAAAAATCAAGTATAACGAACAAATTAGAACAATCAAGATATCCTCACAACCATCTTGTTCTTCTTTCCAGCAGATAGCAACAGCACCTTCCGATCAACTATATCACCTTTCTCAATTAACTTATCCTCACTATCAATCCTCATGTTATTCAAGTATAGGCCGCCTTGCTTAATAAGCGCGCTAACCACCGACTTGCTAGCAAGCAAGCCTGTAAAACGGCTAGATCAACCAGGGAGACTTCATTACTTGGTCATATGGTAAAGAGCGTGATGGTACATCATCCGCTATCCCCTCAATTGTTTGTGAATCCAATCTGCGTCGAGCCCCAAGCCGCAAGGCCTCGGTTGCCTTCAAGGCCTCCTCCAATCCCTCCTCCCGTGGACGGCGTGTCACCTCTTCTCGCAAGCCTCCTTTGAACACATTCGGCACATAGCCGTGCCGCTTCATGGACTCTTCCAACTCCTGAATCTCATCCAAGCTCACGAACGTCAAGTATCTTCATAAACACGATGACGTCAACATCGTGCACCGAGAAGAAGTCTTGGTAGAACTTGTATGGGGAGAGCATCTTTGACGAGCCAAATCGCCCCATCCTCCGTCTTCCCAAACTTTGTCCCGTCACTCTTCAAGAAGAGCGGGAGCGTCGTGCCATGCGCCCTCGACTGGAGAATCTTCCGAATCAACTCGGTTCGCCGTGATGTTCCCCACCGATCGCTCCCCAATCGCACATTGACACCCATGTTCTTGAACATGTGCAGAAGTCATAGCCTGCGCTGATGCGTGAACTCGGTGTAGCTCATGCAATCCTCCGACGAGCCGCTTCTTGGCGCTCTCCTTGGCTATCATCGTCCCGACACGCGCGAACCTGCCGACCTCCTTGAGGAAATCCAGCGGCGTGATGTCCTTCCACCATCGTAGTTATCCAGATCACAAAGAACCCATCTTTTCCCCACATTGCCCAGATTTTCTCGATAAACCCACGCCCGAATTTGCGAGCTTGTTCATTTTGCTCCGAGATTGAGTTTTACCGATTGGGGATGATGGGATGGTTCGAACGCGCCGAGGATCCGGCGACAAGGGCCTTGATGGCGTCGAGTTGGCGGCAACGGCGCGACGTCGAGCTCGGGCGCTCGGCGCTCTTGCCGGAGGGGTCGCCGACGCGGCGATGGCGCCGCCGATGGCGCGACGGCGTGTGCACGCAGCGGCGGAACCGAGAGAGCGCGACGAGGCCGAGGAGGTTGCCGAGTGCAGGCTCTCGGCCGTGGGGTCGGCCGCGACGCGCCTGAGGCTGCTGCCGCACGACCCCTCGGCCTCGGTGCCTCCCCTCGCCTCCCGCGCGGCCGGATCCGGCGCGGTGAGTCCATCCACCCCGCGAGCATCCCATCCCGCGGCGGCGGGGATGGGAGGCGGCGAGGAGCGGGGAGCGGGGAGGAGGGGTTGGGGGAGGAGGAGGAGGAGGGGCAGGAGGAGGAGGAGGCGGCGGGGTAGGAGAGGAAGCGGCGGGTGGCGCGGGGAGACGGCGGGGAGCGGGTAGGAGGGGCGGCGGGGACCGGGGAGGAGGGGCGGCGGAGCGGGGAGGAGGCGCGCGAGACCGCGAGCGGGGAGATCTGGAGGGAGGGAGAGACGGCGCGAGGAGCAAAGGGCTCGGGGCGACGTGGATACCACGGGAAGCGCCCACGCCGTCCAAAACTCTCTCGTGCGAGCAAAGGGCAGCAGGTTTTAAGTTCTCCCGATTCGGCTGCAGTGTGAAGCTTCGGCTGATTGATTGATCTTTTTTTTATTTTATTTTTGCAGCCAGGAAGTAATTCTTGCCTTTTGTTTTGGTTCGGCTAGCAGTAAACTCCAGTGAACACTTTATCTTTTGTGAGCTGCTGTGAACAAAAGATCAACTAAAACTTGTCTCCTTTTAGGTTTTGATTATTTTGTTCAGCTTTTGCTTTTTCCTGTCGGTGGTTTGGTTGGCTTTACAGTTTGATCTTCTGGTTATTATTCTGAGAAGCTAACCTTTATTTGATCTTCTTAGTTTTCTGTTTGCAGTCCTCTAATATTCTTCGTAGCTTTGTAATAGCTACCGGAGAGCTGAGCTTCTGAGTACTTATGGGGGAACGAACTTTTTAGTGATCGACATTCACCCCCCTCTGTCGCCGATTTCGATCCAACAGAAGGAATGCTCCAGAGGAGTGGATGCAAAAGCTATTTTCTGAGATTAACTTGTCAACAAGTGCTCCTGTTGCTGCTTTTGTTGAACTTGAAGGTGAGACATGCTCATGTATGTGCTGCTTGACAAGTTGACATATGCCACTGAAGACATAATTTGAAACTTTGACCTTGTAGATTGTAGAAGCTGATCCATTGAAACTTGAAAGGGAGCAGGAATAGGACATTTCATATACTTGGTCTTGGAGTCTTGGACTGCCCACTACCCAAAAGAAATATATGTTACCATCAAAACAAGTCATCAACTCACCATCTTCATCATGCTTTTGTTGTTTTTCTCTTTATTTCATGATGTACAATATGTATACGTGTATAATTGTTGCTACAACTTAATACATTACATGCCCTGTTTATATACATCCTAGTCTAACTAGTTGTGGCTAGCCGCGACTAGTCGATCCTTTTGCGACTTGATTCGACTTAACGACTAAATAACCTTGGTAAAAAAAGTAAAAACCACAGATCGGCTAACCACTATGGACTTGGAAATTATCGAGATAGCAAATAACTTATATCAATTCACGCATCTTATGGTAGATAAAAGAAGTAATCTCAGGAAACTGTATGTCCCAAAGTCCACATCTGGATCAGATGAATTGCATGGGAATTCTAGGGAATTTTACATCAGTTCAAAATCCCACCCTTCATAAAGGGCACCAGTTTCACTTTAGTCTTCATCCAAGAAAAAAGGAACTCAATGAGATGATGAATGTAACCAAAATCAATATTTTGGCTTTAGGCTTCATACAAGAAAAAAGCAACTCGATGAGATGATGACCGTAACCAAAATCAATATGAGCAGAACAGTATAGAAACATAACATAAAAAGAAAAATATGCAAGAAACGGTTAACAGATCTGCATGAGTAGAACAATGCAAAAGTAGCCACACAGTAAGGATAAAGCCACCAGTAATACATACTACTCACCATTCAGTTTAACTAATAACAACTGATGATGATGATAATAATTAAAGCACAATAAACCTTCTAATTAAATTAAAGCACAATAAACCTTGTTCTCCGCGGGAACTAAGCAAAACCAAGCGACGATGTTAATCTTACATGATATGTTGCAGAGATCACTAAAAGCTGAATCCTCTTTACACTTGCCGCTACGTCGTTGGGGCCAGCCTGCCCAACGGTCTTATGCGAGTCCCAACCATGGAAGAATTTTCAATCTCACTTGGTTCTACTCCTCCCTAGCAGAAACAAATAGAGATGTCTATCAAATATAATAATTTAAAAATGACCTAAGTGGCTCTTTATCTACTTCAAGGGTTCCCTCCCAATGTAAAAAGTAATGACAGGTCAAGTTGGAACAATTTTAGAAAAAAAAAGAGGCGGTGTACAACTACAACAAGAACTATGGGTATGTTGGTTTGATGCTGTAGTTTCCCCATCAAAACTTATCATTGCCCTATTCGATTTAGTCAGCAAAAACCACCATGGTTTCAGGCAAGGGGATGTTTTGCACCGGTGTTGAGAGTTTGAGGGTGAAAAGTAAACGGTTTTGGCATTGCGGGTTGAAAAATGAACTGAAGCCATAGTTGGAGGGTGAAAAGTGGACTTTTTCGGAATTAAAATAGCCAACTCAAACAGGTACATGGGTAACAGTAATACTCAAAACTTTCACTTCAGACCCTTGTTGGTGTTCAGTTTTAGTTTGAACATATGCTTCTACATGCTACATCTTTGGATAAACTTAGGCTCATACCAATTCTGAATTCAGAATCTAATTAATGAAGTTCAACATGTGCCCCAGCATATACATTTATTGGACATGTCATCAAAGCTCAAAGTGGAGAAGTGAAAACATGACAAAATTCTCTACCAAACAAAGGATGCCACAAACCATGCAAATTGTTTTGTTCCAGATGTGGCAGAGGCAGAGCTCTAATACAAGAAGTGATCCGAGTCATTCGACAACAATTTCAGAATCATGTTTGATGGTGAGCACACATATCTGTGAACTAGTGTTCAATATGGAGAGTTGGCCTAGTATGTTAATTTGTACTCGTAAATATGAAATTATCTGGATGTGATAAACAAGTATTGGACATTTTAATCATGTGTGAGCCTAAGCATAATAACATTACAATTCAAATGAAATTAAGCATGTTGAGTGGTGGTAGCAGTACCTTGTAGTCACCCTTAGGTATGCGCTGAACTCACTGGCAAAGAGTCCTGCAAACACCACCATTTCTCCTGGATGGTACTTGGCCAGGACCTAGCTGTGCCGCATGTCAACACGAAGCACATACTGTTCTCTCACATAATGATCGATCACAAAGCTGGCATTACTCAAGACAAGGTAGACAACGTCATCTTCATGCATGCTCAGGACAGGGCATATCGGCACTTGCTGCGGCAACCCCATGGAGATGTAGGTCTCGTTAGCCCAGATTTCTCCGACACGGTACGCCATGCTTTTCTTCCAGTCGCGGAGGTCAGGCGTCAGAGTCCAGGTGGTCAATATTACTTCGTTGGCAGGCCAGCCTTCAATGCGACCATCCATGGTGACGAACTTGATGGCACCACCAACACAGCCCATGAAACGGAACTCATCCAGGCGCATGCAGCTGGTGTTCATAGCCGGAGTCAAACCTCGGGCAATGGGATGAAACGGAACTCCGGGTCGGAGCCGCGCTCTAGCATCTCGAGCACATCGCAGTATACTATGCCTTTCTTGAGATCGACCCAGCAGAGGAGAGAGCCTCCAAACGAGAAGGACATGTCGGCCTCGAAGACGTGCGCGGGCAGGCACACCTCAGAGGGGAGGCGCCCCGCCTTCTGGTCGACCCATTCGCCAGAGGACCCCGCCTTCTGGACCGATTCGCCGGAAGACCACCACAGGCAGAGATCTGCTTCGGGAGGCGTGGAGCCAAATCTCTTGAAGAACTCGGCGAGAACATAGGCGCCCTCTTCGCCGCCGTGGCGCAGGACAACGGCCGTGGACCCGACGTTGACATAGGAGGCATCGAAGGCAGGGACCCGGGGGATCGTAGAGATGGAGTTCTTCGAGGCGTCGTAGGTCAGGTAGCATCCGGCCGAATAGGAGCCAGGGCGGTAGGGGCCGGCGTAGATGACGAGGAGGTTCTTGTCGGCGCTCTCGATGAAGCCACCGGACAGCTTCCAGTATACTTCCCGGGCGTCTATCTGCTGCAACATGTTGATAAGAGCAACTCCAGCAGGGCCCCTACTTGACCCCTCAAACCTCATATTTGAGAACCAGAGCAAAAAATTGAACTCCAGCAGACCCCCTACTTGGCTCTCAAAAATAAGAGGCCTCTCAAATGAGGCCTTCAAGCCCTCATTCCCAGAGGCCCCCTACTCTGGCTCTCATTTTCCGTTTTTTCCCCGCCTCCGTGAAACTCCCCCGCCTTCGCCCGTCCTCCTCCCTCCCACTCCGCCAGTCGCCTCCCTCCCACTCCGCCCGTCCTCCTCCCTCCCACTCCACCGTCCGCCTCCTCCTTGCTTCTTCCCCGCCGCGCTGCCCTGCCGTCCCGCCTCCCCGCCGCCCCTTCCCTTCCCGGCGCCTCGCCTCCACCGCCGCCTCGCCTCCGCCTCCCCGCCGTCCCCTTCCCGGCGCCTCCGCCCCTCCACCGCCTCGCCTCCGCCCCTCGCCGCCTCCTTCTCGGCGCCTCGCCCCCTCCACGCCGCCTCGCCCCGACTCCCGCTTTCTACCGTCCCGCCTCCGCCCCCTCGCCGTCCCCTTCCCGGCGCCTCGCTTCCTCCACGCCGCCTCGCCCCGACTCCGCTTTCCCCACCGCCCCTTCCTTCCCGGCGCCTCGCCCCTCCACCGCCGCCTCGCCTCCATCGCAAGATCCGACACCCGCGCCTCAATCTCAAGAATCGTGTCCAAGATGCGGCGGCCACTCGCCGGCGGCAGCGAGTGGGGCGGATGCGGCGAGGGAGGGCGCCGGCGAGAGAGAGGAGGAGGTAGCCGCGCAGCGTAAAGCGGGAGTGAGGCGAGGATTCAGCGGAGCAGCTTCGTGGTCGTGGCCGTCGCGCCGTCGTCGCGATGGGAAGGAGGGGCGAGCGCGCCAGCGGCGGCCGGCGGCCGCGGTCCCAGCGCGGTCGGGCGAGCACGGCTTGTGGCCGAGCGGTTCGGCGGCGGCGAGTGAGAGGCGCCGACGGCGCATGCGGCAGCCGAGGCCGGGTGAACCGGAGCGGCGCGACGGCTCATGCGGGCGGCCGGCGACGCCGATGGCGCGTGGAGGCGCTCTGGCGGCGTCGTTGCGGCGGCCTGATCGGTGGCGGCGCGGCGCGTTGAGTTGGGCCGAGGGAGAGGGAGAATGAGGAGTGGGTCCCATGTGTCGATTGCGATGGAATGGATTTGAGGGCTTAAATTTGAGAAGTGTTGTTGGAGCAGATGTAAAAAAACAGGGCCCTCAAAAGTAGGGGGAGCTCTCAAATGAAAAGTAGGGGCCTTGTTTTGAGTAGTACTGCTGGAGTTGCTCTAAAGGATACTTCCGGGGGATCTTCGATGTGTGGATCGGGTGTCATGGCTAGTACAAAGGCCTCCCTTGCATCTGCCATCTCTTTGCGGCTTGGTGGAGCTCCACCTTTCCTCGCGCCGCCGATTAATTCTTGGCAGTATTTATATAACATTCGACTATTTTTTAGGATAAAAACAGTCAGATTTTGAGCCGTTAGATGGAGATTCAACATCCTAGATCATTTTTTTGGAGGGGGTCATTTTTTTGAAGGGGGGCTTGTATGGGTGGATCCGTTGGATGGAGATCTAACGCCCCAGATCTATCTGATTGTTTTTGTCCTTAAAAAATAGTCGAATATTGTATAGATATTTCTTTAATTCTTTTCCTTTGCTCGCGCCTCGGATTGGTTCTGTTCTGCAGACGAAGTTCACGGGGCGCTCGAGCAAGACCCAGGCAGGCGCCATGGCAGGTAGGGTTGGGTCGAGAAAGGAGCAAGGGCTCGCGGCGATTGCTCGTAGATCACAAGGATTGTGCACCGGTCGAGAGGCGGAAGGAATTTGCCTAGATCTATGATAGGGTCGCGACTACCGGGCGAGAAGGGCAAGAGGCAAAGGGGCTGCTGGTGGCCTGCTTTAGGGCTTGTTTTTTGGCTAAAGTTTGTGATTTTTGGCTATGGTTTATGGTTTTTAGGTTGTTCGTACGAGAGATTATAGAATAACAGAAACTCACGTACGATTTTTACCGATATAAATGAAGTCGATATAGTATATACTATAATTAATTAGTAGACCCTATCTTGAAAGATACTTCGTTTAAAAATTAGTTACTGTAGAAAAGCTAAAAAAGCAGTTTTTAGAAGCTGAAAAGAATAGACTCTCAATTCGTATGGGCCACACAGCATTTTGCGGCACCCGACCCCTCAAAGCCAGCTGTTTGAGCGGGGTTTTGGCGGTGCCCACCCCACTAAAGAACGCTATGCACACAACGCTACGAACCGGGCGAGATCGGCAAGTAGAGCTGTCACTGGGTGCCTGTTACTTTTATTTAAACTTATATCCATTCTATTAGGTAAAGCATAAATAAAAATAAAATACTTATTTAGATTTAAGTATATGGAGGACAATAACCATTTACCCATCTTTATTCATATCCATTCAACCCTAAGGTTGAGGCCCTGATCAATATGGCTTCAGCTTATTTTTGCACTATTCATAAATTTCGATTTTTTTCTGAACTTTTGGCTTTTTTTTTGAGTTTTTTTACCGGTTCTTTTTTTCCTCGTATTTGTTTACATTATACGTGATGGGCTAATATGTTTTTTCTATTTTTAAATTTTTTTAAATTTAATTATGGTAAATAAGCCTCTGTCATTCTGATTTTTTTCACCAACTACAGATGTTTTCAGCCATAAGCCATGAGGCTTTCAGCCGAACCGATCACCACCTGAGAGTGTTAGATATATCCATAAGTTTGGACTACCTATACTCAGTTGTAGCTTTCTATAAAAGCATATATGAGACACCTATACACCTGTCCCCGTCAATTTGCACAGAGTAGCTCCTCTACACACATCATCATTTCCAACAAATTTCAGTCGATTTCGTAAAACTTTTGTGGTGTGAATGCGAGGTTAAAATTTCAAATATCGAAGTTTTACGAAAACTTCCTATAAAAGTATACGGAGTTCACGTGTGCGCCTAGCCCTATTAATTTGCATATAGTAGCCCCCTATACATAAAACCATTTTCAACAAATTTCAGTCAATTTCGGGAAACTTTATGGTGTGAACACGAAGTTAAAATTTTAAATACCGAAATTTTACGAAAATTTCCTTCGTAAACCTCTTTGACTTAGCCCCTCATTTTCCTTTACTCACTGGGTTACCAAACTCATTGGTATACCTTTTTTTCATTTGGATATGGGTAATAAAATAAATAAAATTAGGTATGTGTTTGGATTACCAATATCCTACACCCCTAATTCACGGATAACAGGGAGCAACTTATTCAGCTTTTCAAGGGGATCCGACTTTTGGGATCACAATCGGCACAGATAAGTTCCCAGTAACACCAATATATCAGGTCTGTTTGGGTAGTTCCATCAATGCATTTAGTAGCATGCTTTGCTGTAACTAAATCTTTTGCTACGGTGCATTTCCCTGTAGGAAGTATTAATCGTGTGGGGAGAGCATGACCAATTATTGTTCCCACTAGAGAAGGCTTTTGCAATTGAGAGGTAGAACTTACAAGGACTATGACAGTGTGGTGTATAGACATATAATTACCTTTTTCAAACAGATGGCCTTCATTTTTGTATTAACCACTGGTTTGACTTGTCCTTCAAAATTACTTTGTTCAATCAGGTCTTTGGATGGCAAAGCTAGAGCGGACATCATAAAGAAAACAGGACACGCTCCACAGCTGGAGAATCCAACCCTGTTCAATAAGATCTTGCTGGACTTCTTACCGGCTGCTCACAAGTCTGATCCTTCGACTAACCGCAGCTCGCAATAAAATGGATATATAGCCACTCCATTGTTTGCAATAAGATGGTGGTTAGCCACCTCAGTCCATTCAAATTAAAGCTAATATACACATCAAAATTATTTGAGAACATTGAGGAAATATATGTGTAATCGTGTACATTGTTGATATTTTTAGCCTTACGTACCTTCTAGTTTGTAATGGGTGGATAGCCTTGTCAGAACCCGTAGGTTAGAGTACGTCGGTCATACATGAGCTCTGACAAATTTTGCCTTGACGTCAGCGCCTCAGAGACCGCCGAACCGCTCATCAATCCACCATCGCATCCTTCGCCGAGTAAGTCCGTTTCACTTTCACGCGCGCCGGTTGAAAACCGCAACGCGGCTCACCGCTCTTGGTACGTGCGTGTACACCACCATGGGCTTCAGCGTCCTCCCGCTGAAGGACTACCTTGCGCGCTGCGCCTTCCTCGCCGCCGGTCTCCGCCCCCATACCTTCACCCTCCCATCCACCTCCAATGAAGGTGGTGGGACTGTGTAACATCCTGATTTTCAGAGTCTTTTTGAAGCTTTTAAAATAAAATTCACCATTTGAATTTTTCTGGAATTAATTAAAGCTTAATTGGAATTTTCATTAATCAAAAAGATTTAATATGATTAAATTAAATATTAATATTTGCCAAAAATATTTTATTTGTGTTCCTTGTGTCACAAGGAATTTTCTGTATTTTCTGGGATTTTTCGGAGTTTGTTTGAGCTCAATTTGAAATTTCCAAAAAAAGAAAGAGGAGAGAGAATGAACAGTACCCGCGCGGTACTGTTCATCCATCTTCTCCGGAGCGATCGCGGGAGAGATCGAGTTCTGTACAGTTCTTTCCCGTTTTTCTCTCTCTTCATAACTTCCAAATCAGACCTTATCTCAATGTCTTCCCAAAAGGAAAGTTGTGCCAAATCACGCAAGGAATCCATCCCAACTGGCATCTTTCCGTTTCGTTCATCCGTTTGCCTTTTATCTCCAATTTTCTGAAACGGACTCTAAACCGAAATCCGCGAATTGGAGTCGGTTTCTACCTCTTCCAAGCCTATAAATACGACCCCTTGGCTCCTCTAAACCCATCCCAAGCCGTGCCAAGTCCCCCCAAAGCCCGGGACGCCGTCGGCACCGAGCCCCTCCGGTCCCGAATTTGCTCGTCGTGTCTCGAGCTATTCGGTGAGTTTCTCCGTGATCCTTTCGCGTCACATTGTGCCTTCATGTCCAATCTACCTTCTTGCCAAGTTAATTTGGTTTTGGTGCAGCCAATCTCCCGGAATCGAGTTTTCCCCAATCTAGGTCAAGAGCGCTTCTCGACGTCGATTCGTCGCCTCCGGTAAGCTTTAGCCCTTGCCGTAATTTTTCCTAGTCTTGTCTCGTCGCGTTCTACGCCGTGCTCACTTCCTTTTCCCCAGAAAGCCTCCACAAATTTTCGCCTCCAAACCTCGCCATGTCCGTCAATGGCATCTCGTGTCCCCCATCTGTCCGGTAGTGTTTTCCCCGATCCGTTCGCGTCACATCGTGCCAAACCATCCTAGGTAGCTACCCTCCAAGTGGTTTTAGATTTCGTTTACCGAGCACCAAGATATTAAGTTTTTCCTTTACCCTTCCCGACGTCGTTCAAACGTCAATTGTGCCGTCTCCGATGGGTTTCTGGCCGAGCCGATAATTTTCCTAGCTTCGCCAAGCCACGTTCTAGCCCGCGCTCACCCTACTTCTCCATGTCCTATGCCCGGATTTTATTCCTCTCTCCTACCCATGTCGTTGTAGCCGCCTGTGCCGTCAACGGTCTCCGTTTGGCGTGCCGTCAGTTCCTATGTGTGCCTTAGGTTCCTAACAATCCATTTTGCTAGTTAGATTCATCTCCCATGACTCCTCTCGCCAGCGCTAGCCTTCTCGCCAAAAGAATTGCTCTCGGATGAACAGTAACATCTGTGAATTTCCAGCATTTTCTCGCCCCGGCAAACTTTAGATCGCTCGTTCTCCTTCGTCCGAACTCCGATCAACCCGATTCTTCTTCCTAAATTCGTCTAAAATTGAGCTCTGTCTTTTAGTTCTGGTTTTGCAGTTTTTGGAGTTTATTTGAATTTTATTTCTTCTGTTCGTCTCGTTCTCTCTCCCGTTAGATCGCGCGTTCGAAGGAGTTGAAGCAAGATTTGAAGATCAAGAATTCCTAACTGAGCAAGGCCAAGGCAAGTCGTGTCCTTTGATCATGTTGAACCCAGTTTGCAATCTATTATTTAAATATTATGTTTTAAATTACATTGCATCGCTACTTTTATACAAACCTTGTAATTGGTAGTTATCACCTCAATTGAGTATTTCCCTCCTTGTTAAAATTGAATGCCATGCTGCCATTGTCACCATAGGTTGGAAAACTTACTAGTGATGCTATGTTACGATCACATTTGGGATGGTACGATTAGTATGCTTAGCCATGCTTTTAGTATCGTTTGGATTCATCATCACATGTGATTAATTAATTTGACCTAATGAGATATTGAATCGTGGTTGGTGCCACTGTTATAAAATTTGTGCCGTGACGTTGGTGCGTCATTGGCGGTGGTTATACAAAATTGGTTTTCACTCGGGCGAATGATCGTGCGAAAGGGGAAGTGTTGGAGCACTTCGAGGATGTGGTAGTCTCGCCGAGAACACTTAAGGACTTAACTTTGTGCGCCATTGATCCGAGTCTTCTGTGCAAACCACATGTCCGGTATGGGACAGACACTGGTGATTAATTTGTGATGTTTCAGTGCGGTTCCGCCATTGGGATGTCGGTGGGTGTTGTATACATTCCACGGGCGCAAGGGGTGTGATGCGAAACCCTAGCGGGCGGGATTGGGTTGGAATTGAACATTGTAAAGGCCTTGTTGTGATTTCCTTAGCGCGAGGCTAATCACATCGTGTGGATACAGATTGTGCAACCTCTGCAGAGTGTAAAACTATTCGAATAGCCGCGTCCTCGGTCATGGACAATGCTCGGTGATTTCACACGAGGTATAGTTATTTCTAAAAAGCTTGGATAGTGGATGGTTAATTCACTTGTTGGTTTAACTTGTGGATGGGAGGTCCATAAGTGGTTAGTTTAGCTTATGGATGGGAGATTCATAAGTGGTTACTTCAATTCCTTTGATTATTATTTATTATTGTTTTACTTCAAATGCGCCTTCAATCTATTTATTGTATTTTCAAATGCCGTTTTATGCAAATTAACCTTTCACCTTCCATTGGTAAGCCTTGCATACTATATTGCATCTTTGTTACAAGCGACTTCTTGAGTACCAATGTACTCACGGCTTTATGCCCCGTTGCTCACTTGAGGAGGAGGAGTATCACCAGCAGGAGGTTCGGAAGGAGAGTACTTGACGTCTTCGCGGATTAGGCCGTTCTCCACTCGATAGCTTTGTGGGCATGTCGATTGGTCATTGCGCTTTCTTTTGGATTTTCCACGCTAGTTTGTGTTAAGCCCTTCGGCTAGTCTATTGTAAGCTTGACCATAAAGTCGTACTCGATGATTATTAATAATATTTGAGTCTTTTCTTAGTAAATCGTGATATGTTCGATATTTCATCTTTGTTTATACTGTGTGCACTAGCGTGATCTGGACTAGTGCGAATACACGAGAGAGTCGGATTTGTATATTCGGGTCTCTACAGAGATGGTATCACATTTGGGATGGTACGATTAGTATGCTTAGCCATGCTTTTAGTATCGTTTGGATTCATCATCACATGTGATTAATTAATTTGACCTAATGAGATATTGAATCGTGGTTGGTGCCATTTGTTATAAAATTTGTGCCGTGACGTTGGTGCGTCATTGGCGGTGGTTATACAAAATTGGTTTTCACTCGGGCGAATGATCGTGCGTAAGAAAGGGGGAAGTGTTGGAGCACTTCGAGGATGTGGTAGTCTCGCCGAGAACACTTAAGAACTTAACTTTGTGCGCCATTGATCCGAGTCTTACGTGCAAACCACATGTGCCGTATGGGACGGACACTGGTGATTAATTTGTGATGTTTCAATTCGTTCCGCCATTGGGATGTCGGTGGGTGTTGTATACATTCCACGGGCGCAAGGGGGTGTGATGCGAAACCCTAGCGGGCGGGATTGGGTTGGAATTGAACATTGTAAAGGCCTTGTTGTGATTTCCTTAGCGAGGCTAATCACATCGTGTGGGTACATTGTGCAACCTCTGCGAGTGTAAAACTATTCGAATAGCCGCGTCCTCGGTCATGGACAATGCTCGGTGATTTCACACGAGGTATAGTTATTTCTAAAAAGCTTGGATAGTGGATGGTTAATTCATTTGTTGGTTTAACTTGTGGATGGGAGGTCCATAAGTGGTTAGTTTAGCTTATGGATGGGAGATTCATAAGTGGTTACTTCAATTCCTTTGATTATTATTTATTATTGTTTTACTTCAAATGCGCTTCAATCTATTTATTGTATTTTCAAATGCCGTTTTATGCAAATTAACCTTTGACCTTCCATTGGTAAGCCTTGCATACTATATTGCATCTTTGTTACAAGCGACTTGCCGAGTACCAATGTACTCACGGCTTTATGCCCTGTTGCTCGATTGAGGAGGAGGAGTATCACCGGCGGGAGGTTCCGAAGGAGAGTACTTGACGTCTTCGCGGATTAGGCCGTTCTCCACTCGATAGCTTTGTGGGCATGTCGATTGGTCATTGCGCTTTCTTTTGGATTTTCATTTGCTAGTTTGTGTTAAGCCCTTCGGGCTAGTCTATTGTAAGCTTGACCATAAAGTCGTACTCGATGATTATTAATAATATTTGAGTCTTTTCTTAGTAAATCGTGATATGTTCGATATTTCATCTTTGTTTATCTTGTGTGCACTAGCGTGATCTGGACTAGTGCGAATACACAGGAGAGTCCGGATTTGTATATTCGGGTCTCTACAGAGATGGTATCGAGCTATATCGATTGTAGGACAAGCCCTAGTTAGAGTGGTCGAATTAGCAAAGTTTTCAAAATTATTTTCTAAATCAAATCAACCAAATGATTGACTAGTAATTCTTGATTCTTACCTCATTCTTAGGATTCTTGCTCCTTGCCTCCTCTGAAATATTGTTTTCGAAATTCAATTTGACTTCTTATCTCCATAATGTCCTTAGATGTCTCGAGTCTCCCCTAACCCAAGTGAAGATTGGCGTGGAATTCTTCAAGCGTTGCTGTGAAGATTGGATCAAGGAAGCACTCAAGATGTTCCAAGACAAGATCGAAGACTGTCGTGAAGATCGAGAGCCATTAGATTTGAACCCTGCCATAGTTTTAGCATCGTGTAGACCGTTTTGCTTTTTCTTGCAGTTGCATGTGATGTGAGCTGCAAATTTTGCCCTTAAAAGCATTATATTGCAATCACGTCAATCTTTTATTGGTGTTATTTCCCGGTTTCTTTGTTAGCCTTTTTGGCTAAGTGTTTGTTTAGTTTAGGTTGCCATTAGAAATCCCCTTAGACGAGTTCACCGCTTACCTTTGCTTTTCCTCTTATCTATTGAGCCTTCGGATGTCGGTTCTCGAAAAGGGTCTTTCTTTTGAGCGGCGGCAAGATGGTTGAAACCAGAACTCCGCAGTCGTGGCGAGACAAACGAACCCGAGAACAGTTCCACTCAGCCACCCTGGCGATTCCACGACCACGGACCCGCTCTCGCCCGGTTCACGATGGCGGACTCGAGATGATGCAAGCAATGATGCGAATATGAACAATATGGCTCAACGTCGGCAACTGGGGTAGCGGCACCTCGAGCCGCCCACCATCGGTCCGCTGCGAGTTTATGAGGACGAGGCCGCCTACCTACTCCAGCTCTTGAGCCTATGGAGGCGAATGACTGGATCCGTTCGGTGGGAAAAAGCTGAACTTAGCCCGGGCACAGACGGGAGAGAGTCTTGTATGCAGACACCGGCTAGAGGACTGCAGCAGAGTGGTGGGAGAACTCGTGGCCCACGAGGACCGTAACGAAGATTTCTGGGATGAGTTCTACACGACTTTCCGTCACGCCCATGTCCTAGATGGGGTGATGGACATGAAGAAGGAGGAGTTCCGTGAGTTGCAGCAGAAGAACATGTCAGTGAGTGAATACCTCAATAAATTCACTCAGCTAGCTCGCTACGCACCCGAGGACGTAGCCACAGATGAAGACCGTCAGAAGAGGTTCCGGAAAGGCTTGAGCCCAGGATTGAAGGTGTAGGTCGTGGGCAACGACTATGCCAGCTTTCAGCAGATGGTGGATAAGGTCATCTTAATTGAGGACAGTCGCCACGAGCTCGAGGAGTCTCGCAAGAGGAGGATGGCTCGGCGAGGATTTCGGTCTCACCAGCTCGAGAGGCGTTGGCGCAAAGACTTAATACCGGCTCGGATGCACAAAGATCGATTTCAAGACTCCACTCAATGCCTCATCATGATGTTTGGGACCACGCCTATCAATGTCGGCGGTCAACCTCAGTGTGAAGCCCAATAATTTCATCTAATTGTTTCAAGTGCAAAGAGCGTGTCATTTTGCTCGCAATTGCCCGCAAAGCGTCGAGGAATCACGCCAATTCCGTTCAACCTTGGAAGTACCCTACAAAGACCCCAGGAGCAAGCCGTGGAACATCATCAAGTCGGGAGCCGGATACCTCGAGCGTTGCAAGGAAGCTTGAACCACGTCGTCTCCAACGCCGCACTGGTAACCTATTCTTTTAGTAGCTTTGAATCTGGGTTGAGATTCCGTTTAAGGGTAAGGTTTGTAACATCCTGATTTTCAGAGTCTTTTGAAGCTTTTAAAATAAAATTCACCATTTGAATTTTTCTGAATTAATTAAAGCTTAATTGGAATTTTCATTAATCAAAAGATTTAATATGATTAAATTAAATATTAATATTTGCCAAAAATATTTTATTTGTGTTCCTTGTGTCACAAGGAATTTTTCTGTATTTTCTGGGATTTTTCGGAGTTTGTTTGAGCTCAATTTGAAATTTCCAAAAAAGAAAGAGGAGAGAGAATGAACAGTACCCGCGCGGTACTGTTCATCCATCTTCTCCGGAGCGATCGCGGAGAGATCGAGTTCTGTACAGTTTTTTCCCGTTTTTCTCTCTCTTCATAACTTCCAAATCAGACCTTATCTCAATGTCTTCCCAAAAGGAAAGTTGTGCCAAATCACGCAAGGAATCCATCCCAACTGGCATCTTTCCGTTTCGTTCATCCGTTTGCCTTTTATCTCCAATTTTCTGAAACGGACTCTAAACCGAAATCCGCGAATTGGAGTCGGTTTCTACCTCTTCCAAGCCTATAAATACGACCCCTTGGCTCCTCTAAACCCATCCCAAGCCGTGCCAAGTCCCCCCAAAGCCCAGGACGCCGTCGGCACCGAGCCCCTCCGGTCCCGAATTTGCTCGTCGTGTCTCGAGCTATTCGGTGAGTTTCTCCGTGATCCTTTCGCGTCACATTGTGCCTTCATGTCCAATCTACCTTCTTGCCAAGTTAATTTGGTTTGGTGCAGCCAATCTCCCGGAATCGAGTTTTCCCCAATCTAGGTCAAGAGCGCTTCTCGACGTCGATTCGTCGCCTCCGGTAAGCTTTAGCCCTTGCCGTAATTTTTCCTAGTCTTGTCTCGTCGCGTTCTACGCCGTGCTCACTTCCTTTTCCCCAGAAAGCCTCCACAAATTTTCGCCTCCAAACCTCGCCATGTCCGTCAATGGCATCTCGTGTCCCCCATCTGTCCGGTAGTGTTTTCCCCGATCCGTTCGCGTCACATCGTGCCAAACCATCCTAGGTAGCTACCCTCCAAGTGGTTTTAGATTTCGTTTACCGAGCACCAAGATATTAAGTTTTTCCTTTACCCTTCCCGCGTCGTTCAAGCGTCAATTGTGCCGTCTCCGATGGGTTTCTGGCCGAGCCGATAATTTTCCTAACCGCCAAGCCACGTTCTAGCCCGCTCACCCTACTTCTCCATGTCCTATGCCCGGATTTTATTCCTCTCTCCTACCCATGTCGTTGTAGCCGCCTGTGCCGTCAACGGTCTCCGTTTGGCGTGCCGTCAGTTCCTATGTGTGCCTTAGGTTCCTAACAATCCATTTTGCTAGTTAGATTCATCTCCCATGACTCCTCTCGCCAGCGCTAGCCTTCTCGCCAAAAGAATTGCTCTCGGATGAACAGTAACATCTGTGAATTTCCAGCATTTTCTCGCCCCGGCAAACTTTAGATCGCTCGTTCTCCTTCGTCCGAACTCCGATCAACCCGATTCTTCTTCCTAAATTCGTCTAAAATTGAGCTCTGTCTTTTAGTTCTGGTTTTGCAGTTTTGGAGTTTATTTGAATTTTATTTCTTCTGTTCGTCTCGTTCTCTCTCGTTAGATCGCGTTCGAAGGAGTTGAAGCAAGATTTGAAGATCAAGAATTCCTAACTGAGCAAGGCCAAGGCAAGTCGTGTCCTTTGATCATGTTGAACCCAGTTTGCAATCTATTATTTAAATATTATGTTTTAAATTACATTGCATCGCTACTTTTATACAAACCTTGTAATTGGTAGTTATCACCTCAATTGAGTATTTCCCTCCTTGTTAAAATTGAATGCCATGCTGCCATTGTCACCATAGGTTGGGAAACTTACTAGTGATGCTATGTTACGATCACATTTGGGATGGTACGATTAGTATGCTTAGCCATGCTTTTAGTATCGTTTGGATTCATCATCACATGTGATTAATTAATTTGACCTAATGAGATATTGAATCGTGGTTGGTGCCACTGTTATAAAATTTGTGCCGTGACGTTGGTGCGTCATTGGCGGTGGTTATACAAAATTGGTTTTCACTCGGGCGAATGATCGTGCAGTAAAGGGAAGTGTTGGAGCACTTCGAGGATGTGGTAGTCTCGCCGAGAACACTTAAGGACTTAACTTTGTGCGCCATTGATCCGAGTCTTACTGCAAACCACATGTCGGTATGGGACGGACTGGGTGATTAATTTGTGATGTTTCAATTCTGGTTCCGCCATTGGGATGTCGGTGGGTGTTGTATACATTCCACGGGCGCAAGAGGGTGTGATCACGAAACCCTAGCGGGCGGGATTGGGTTGGAATTGAACATTGTAAAGGCCTTGTTGTGATTTCCTTAGCGCGAGGCTAATCACATCGTGTGGATACAGATTGTGCAACCTCTGCGAGTGTAAAACTATTCGAATAGCGCGTCCTCGGTCATGGACAATGCTCGGTGATTTCACACGAGGTATAGTTATTTCTAAAAGCTTGGATAGTGGATGGTTAATTCACGTTGGTTTAACTTGTGGATGGGAGGTCCATAAGTGGTTAGTTTAGCTTATGGATGGGAGATTCATAAGTGGTTACTTCAATTCCTTTGATTATTATTTATTATTGTTTTACTTCAAATGCCTTCAATCTATTTATTGTATTTTCAAATGCCGTTTTATGCAAATTAACCTTTCACCTTCCATTGGTAAGCCTTGCATACTATATTACATCTTTGTTACAAGCGACTTGCTGAGTACCAATGTACTCACGGCTTTATGCCCTGTTGCTCGATTGAGGAGGAGGAGTATCACCGGCGGGAGGTTCCGAAGGAGAGTACTTGACGTCTTCGCGGATTAGGCCGTTCTCCACTCGATAGCTTTGTGGGCATGTCGATTGGTCATTGCGCTTTCTTTTGGATTTTCCATTGCTAGTTTGTGTTAAGCCCTTCGGGCTAGTCTATTGTAAGCTTGACCATAAAGTCGTACTCGATGATTATTAATAATATTTGAGTCTTTTCTTAGTAAATCGTGATATGTTCGATATTTCATCTTTGTTTATACTGTGTGCACTAGCGTGATCCTGGACTAGTGCAGAATACACAGGAGAGTCCGGATTTGTATATTCGGGTCTCTACAGACTGCGGCACAAACAATCCACTACTGGGCGCCACCCAGGGAGCCGCGCCTCCCGCCGCTCCTCCTCATCCACAGCTTTGGCCCCATGGCCATCTGGCAATGGCGCCGCCAAGTGGGCCGCTCTCTCACTACTTCCACGTCATCGTCCCAGACCTCCTCGCCCGGTGCCTCCCTCGCGAGTCAGCGCGAGCCGTCGCCTTGCTCCGCGCCGCCGACATGCTCCGGGCCTGCGGGGGCGGCGGCGTCGTCGCCATGGCACTCACGGCGGGGCCCAGGAGGGTCATCCCCTGGTGATATCCAACTCCGACCTACTCAAGACGGTGGAGAATGACAGGGCGTGATGTGGATCCACCTAGCAGGCTAGTTGAACTATGTTGTTTTGGCCCTGATCTTTCACGATACGCTTTGCTGAATGCCATCCTTATTCCAAAATTCTTGCACACCTAAGAACAGCATACACCTCCAAGATAAACCTTCTCCCACGCACACCACAGCACGTGAACAAAGGATAGAGAAACGGAAGTTTCAGCAAGTAGAATTCAACACCACAATTGGATTCAACACACCAAGAGCAATTCCTCGATGAAAATCTCAAGAACACGTCCATAAATAGCCACCAAACCATGGTGATTTTCTGGTTTCTACTTCTCAATTTATATCATATCATAGCCTAAGTTACAATGGGGTTAAGCCCTGACCTTATATAGGTGCACAATGCACGGCCTTAACTAAAACTTACATACAACCTAGCCTAAGGCCGAAATAAACTCTAATACGAACTAAAAAGGAAAGATCTAAACTGCTACCATCGGATTCTCTCTCAATTTACGACGTGACCATGAGGATTCCAGGGCTCGCACCTCATCCATTGTATGGGGCTTCGAATTAGCTTTCCAATGATTTCAAAAACACCCAAATCGGACTCCGTTTGTGAAAGTTATGGGTGTTTTAATGTTGGCCGTCCTGTCTAACCTGAACCAAATCCGAACTGACTTCAAATCTTTGTATGTTTTCTTTTCTTATTCAAGGGGCTTCCAAATCCATTTGGAACCTGAAAAGGAATCCTTCTCAACCTTTCAAAAGCCATGGTTCCCTCCCCTCTCTTACGGTTCCCTCCCCTCTCTTATGGTTCCCTCCCCTCTCTTACGGTTCACTAGGTTGCTTAATTTTGTTCACTATGATTCACTTGTCAATTATCTCCAACTACAACAGGCTTAGCTTAGTTGTACATGTGTGAAATGGATGTTCTTGTTTGTGAAATGGATGCTGTGTTTCTGCCTGTTTCAGAGTGCATGGCTAGCAATTCCTGAGGCTAGCCAACAAACCGAAATAGATTTATACAAAAGAATATTACAGACAGTTATTAACACACAACTATCTCTAACAGACTATCACAGACGGTTTATAGTAGAATCTATCTGTGATAGCTCATGAATAACAGACGGTTTCTACTATAAACCATCTGTGACAGTTTAATATCATAGACGATTTTTAGTTGAAACAGCCTGTGATTCATGAGCTATCACATATAGTTTCTACTACAAATCGTCTATGATAGTCAACTATCATAGATGATTCGAGAATCATCGGTGATGACCTCATATCATTACTGATCTATAAACTCAGGTAGCTCACAAAACTATCTGTGATGACCTTTTTGAACCATCTGTGATGATATTTTTTTTATAGTAGTGCCAGCTCTGGAGGCCCCCTCTTGCATCGCACGGAGGCTTCCATCCAGCACTCATCCCATGTTCAACCGGATGGCGCAACTAGTGCTGGGTCGATGCAAATTAATTAGCTAGGTGTCACCCATTATATATAACTTGTGATTGCACTATTTTACATTGAGAGGTTATAACAAGATTTAGTCCTTAAAGTTATCTGGGTGGTTCTACCGTATACCACGCTCTCGTGCTCCATTGGCACCAGGCCTACTTATCATCTGCTTAGATATAAAGCAAGTTTATAGTTTTGGTTTTAAAACATCCTTTCAGTTCAAATACTAGTCATTTTCATCCAACAACTACCCAAATACAAGTTCTCATGTTCGAAATGATGTTCGGGAAAATTGATGTTTGCATGTATCTAAGCAAGGCTAAGCATGATACTTATATACGGACTTATCATCTAGTAAGTTTATCACTAATTCCAAGATGACAAAGAGTAAGTCCAAAGTTAAGGAACGGGATGTAATATCACAATTTTACTAGTAGGGAATTAACTGAAAGCTAGTACAAATATAATTGACATAATAAAGTAAGCATGCAATTTAATAATTTAATGTAACATCATTTGCATTTAAAAAGTAGGAGCAATATGATCAAAATATTAACTCACCTTGCTCACATTTTTAGGTCTTGGTTGGGCTCAAACTGCTGCTCTTCCGGGCATTCATATTCTAATCGAGTGATTATGATGAAAAAGTGAGTAAATACATGTGCATACAAATAAATCCAAATAAACTTCAAAATTCATGATTTTGCTTTTTGCTAGAAAGATTTTGAATTTAGAAACAAGTTTCATTCGACTTAGATTTAAAACGAGTGAGAATGGGCTCTCCGAAGTTTAAATTTAGGAAAAATCATAAAAATAAACAGAGGAGAGATATTATATCTCATTAAAAGCTAGGGCTCACATTTTCAATTTTTTGATTTATTTTCTTATTCAAAATATGACTGAGGCTGACATGTGGGACCTCTAGGGTTTTTAATTATTTTTCTTAAGAAAATCACATGAGTGAATGATAGGTGGGGCTAGCCGAGTTTTAATTTTCTTTTTGAAATATTTTCTTTATAGAAAAGGAATGAACAATTGACAGGTGGACCCGGGCATAGTGAAAGGACTGCATGTCAGTGACTCAGGATTTATATCCATCTTTAATTAGAATTCTTAATAGCTTGGGCCCACGCATTAGTGACTAATTAACACTAATTAATGAGTCTCATTAATTTAGCTTAATTATGTCTTAACAATATCATTACACCTAATTAATTTGCTATAGTGTTCTCACAACTGAAATAGAGCAGCTGTTGCCGTGCTCGATGTCATAAAGGGAGCAACGATGTGCGCGGACAACCCCCAAAATGGGTTGCTAGGACCATGCCACACCCGTAGGTGGTGATGGCGTGGCTTGGGCAGCACTATTATGAGTGTGCAACGGAGCACAATAGTCAGAGTCGGGTAAGAGAAAGGGGCGATGGCATTGGAGAGGAAGAGGGGGAAATAGAGGCGTGCATGAGCATGAGGAGGTGGAGGGGAGTATAGCAGAGTGGACAGTAAGTTCAAGGAGGAATCGTAGAGAGCCAGCAATGAGAGCTAGGGGCGGTAGGTGAGCTTCATAGTGGTGGTGACTTGGGGTGAGAGAGCCCAAATTGAGCGTTAGGAAAGAAAGAGGGATGCAAGGAGATTCTCCTAGAGAGTGGAATCAGGGTGAGGCTCATAGAGAGAGGAACGAGGTGGCTACAGTAGTTTTTAGCTAGATGGGAGGGAGACGATGGCACGGCGAGTTCCTAGGGAGAAATCCAAAAACTAGGTGAGTGGAAAGGAGGAGAGGGGCTCACTAGAGAGTGAAGCAAAGCATGGTGGGGCACGGTGGCGAGGTTAGCATGCTTGGCTCCAACTTCAGGCAGCCAAGGGCGGAGTGTGGGGAGTGAGGGGGGTGTGAGGAAGCAACAAGGGGCTTCAAGTAGCTTTTATAGCCTAGCATCGAGCTCAAGCTTTGCGCTCACAATGCACAATGTGACTACCAACAAGGTGGCATGGTGTTGTAGGTGCTAGCATATGGAGATACGGGGAGTTGGTGTGGCTAGTCATGGTGACGTGGGTGCTGGCATGATGTGATGGTGTGGGGTGTGCCCAACAAAGTGCTGAGATAAGCGTGGAGCGGGAGCGGCAGGGACACGCTCTCGGCCGGTCGTCAGCATAGCCGGTCACGGCGATGCGACAGGCGTGGCAGTGTGACACGTGTTGTCGTGGTATGGTATGACGGTACGGCGCACGCACAACAGGTGGTCGATGGGCGTACGGTGTGCATGGGCGTAGTCGGCCGAGCCGGTGACACGGTTGGTGCAGGGGTGAGCGAGCGATCAAGAGAAAGAGAGAGTCGCTGGGCTATGCGATGTAAAGTCGGGAGGGAGAAGAGAAAGGGAATAAGGGGAGTGGGTTGGACAAGTGACGTTGGGCCGGGAGGGGAGGAAAGAAAGAGGAAGGGGAAAGGAATGGCGGGGAGAATGGGTCAAAAGCTGGTGGGTCGAGGGAGAGAGAGAGATAGAAGAATTAATTGGGCTAGCCCAAATATGAGTTTTTGGTTTTAGTTTTTCATTTCCTTTTTTGATTTGAGTTTGAATTTCTTTTTGGATTTGAATTTGTATTCAAATTTGAACTTTGTTTTTGCCAAAATTTGGAATTTTGTTCAAACATCTACTTTATTCCAAAAAATTTTAAATCCCACAAAATAAGTTATTACAAAAGGTGAGGAGCAAGCACCAATTCCAAGTGAAGTTGAAGGGAGCTCACCTAGTAAGGCCAGAAGTTCGTGGAAGACTGGCAAACATCAACCTACACCTAAGGAGCTTCGTCCAAAGCAAATGGAGGTTGAGGAGTCTGTACAAGAACTACGAAGATCAATAAGGCAAAGCAACCCTAACCCAAGGATGCTAATGCTATCCTTGTTAATGAATCTATACCTATTGAGCCATCCTCTTATGAAGAAGCAACACGAGGCCCTGAGTGGCGAAAGGCTATGGAGGAAGAGGTCAATACACTAAAAGAAAATCAAACATGGGACTTAGTGAAAAGATCAAAGGATGTGAAGCTAATATCCTACAAATGGGTTTATAAGGTCAAGACTCATCCATAATGGATCAATTGAAAGGTATAATACTCAACTTGTTGCTCAGGGTTTCTCTCAATAATATAGACTATCCTATAAAGAAACATCCAGTCCAGTGGAAAAGATCACAATTGTTCGAATGTCTTGGAAGTTGTGGCTGATGGATGTCAAGAACACCTTTCTACATGGAGAGCTCAACAAGGACATCTATATTTAACACTCTTATGTAATGCATCTATTTCCTTAATGACACAATCAAGCATCTCTATAAAATGCCATACAAAATATAAAAACATTTTAATAAAATGGCTCTTCACGATGATGCGTAGGATGTGCTTATGTGGCATTAAATAACTTCTTTGCAATAGTGTAGGGACAAGGAAAAATCCTCTACTATATTAAGAAGATGCTCTCTATACGAGGCTCATGTTGTCATGGAGGGGATTCGAACAATCGAACACAAGACATGAGGGTGTTGAGGTGTGCACTGCCTCTCCTGATCAAATGAGCAAGTATGTTGATACCTATTTAAGGAATATCGGGCTAGTGGTCTATTTGCTATACCGCCGATTGGACTACCGAACCAATGAACCAGAAGCATCCAAACACCTCATGTAAACAATTCAGCTGGCATGTGAGGAATATAGATAAGTTTAAGGTAGGTCATTCATGGTGCATCGGTGTATGTGTGAGCAAGGTACTCTAACACCATGTAAACTAATAATATAATTTACTGCAAATATAATCAATGTATTGTTTGAGATTAAAATAAAAGTATATGGGCAACGACCATCTAGAATTCATTTAAGCTAAGAATAGTAACAACTACCCAACCCACAATGCAATTTGATTTGAGTGAGCTAATGTTGGATTCTCACCTTCTCCTAGATTTGGTGGTGGCTTGTACTAAAAAAGAGATAGATGATACGGTTACAATGCTTTCAAAGGATAAAGTTCTTGGACCAGATGGATTTAATGACTTGTTCATTCATAAGTGTTGGAATATGATTAGACATGATTTCTACTCCTTGTGTTAGGATTTCTTCAATGAGGAGTTAACATTGAAAGCATTAATGGTTCATATATTACTCTTATCCCAAAAAAGCTGAATCCGGAGGCCCTGAATGACTTTAGACCAAACTCCCTGCTCAAGTCAGTCTTAAAGCTTCTTACAAAGCTCTTGGCTAACAGGCTACAAAAGGTAATTGTGAGCCTTGTTCATGCAAATCAGTATAGATTCATTAAAACGAGAACAATATAGGATTGCCTGGCTTGGGCCTATGAATACATCTATCAGTGCAAGTGGAGTAAAAAAGAAATCTTAGTTCTAAAACTAGACTTTGAAAAGGCCTACGACACAATTGAAAATGAAGTGATCTTAGCGGTTATGAGGGCAAAAGGCTTTCCTGACAAATGGATTTCCTAGATCGCCTGCACTCTATCCTCTGGACATTCCTCAATTCTTACAAATGGTGTACCTGGAAACTTCTTCTGGTGTAAGGGGGGTTAAGACAAGGATATTCGCTCTCACCGCTCTTGTTTGTTTTAGGGGTTGACCTTCTCCAGTGTATAATTAATGAGGTGGCCAGAAGAGAACTTCTCAAGCATCCAATCCCACCTCAAGGAAATAAATATTTCCCGATGGTGCAATATGCAGATGACACCCTTATCATCCTCTCGGCTGGCTCCAGGCAACTTCTTTGTCTAAGGGGACTACTACAGACTTTTTTGACCTCCACCGGTCTCAAAGTGAACCTACATATATAAGTCAATCATGATTCCCATTAATGTCCCTCTTGACAAAGTAGGTAATGTTGCAGGTGTGCTTGGCTGCAAAATTGGAATTGTACCTTTCACCTACTTAGGCCTCCCAATTGGGACAATAAGACTAAAAAGACTAAAGGTGAAATATTTTTTTGCCCTTGGTAGACAGGGTGGAACGGTGCCTTGCTAGTACGATGAATTTTATTTTATGGAGGAAGGTTAACTATGGTTAATGCTATCCTTTCGATTTAGTCCATTTATCATATGTGCATGCTTAGATTGCCAAAAAAGGTGATAGATCAAATAGACAATGCATGGCGCTATTGTGAGAACCCTCAAAATTAAGTAACCAACAACACACTATTAAGAATGCAATCAATACTAAATAACAATATTCACAGAAATAATAAAAATAAATCCCATTCACATGCACAAGATAAATGAATATAAATATATATAAATGTATCAACAATCTGAATTATAGAGGAGATTCAACTATACAACAAATTTCATAAATGAACTCTCATACACAAATTTCATTCTCAAATTACAAGGATGAAAATTACAACTCGATATTACAAACTTGGAATCCATCTCATACAACAAAAAACATACATACATCAGACTACATATTATCACAACCACAAAATACCTGCACAAAACTATTAGCCCAAAATGCAGTTACAAAACTGAAATGAAATAGAAATATTTGCCGTCAGAAATTGGGTTATCATTCTTGCTCTTGGGCAAGCGCGCATAGAGATACCAGGATTTGTCAAGGACAATTCGGCACCATCTTGCGTAGCAAAATGTTCATCATCCGGCAACTTACCTTCTTACCTGTGAAGCCATATCAGAAATTACTCCTCCATGATGCATGAACAAAGCCACCAGCCATGCATGACTAATAGAGGACACGAGTCCACCATGCATGCATAGCCAGCAAGGAGCCAAGCCACGTCTCACCCCACTGCCACAAGGTAGTAAGAGACCCAGCCTTTGCCATAACAAAAAGAGAGTGTCATAGTAAAGAGCTCACTACCAGAACCACACACACTGCATTCCACCGCCCATAACACCAGCAAGCTTTCAATGCTCACTGCCCACGCCACTGCACAGCCCGCTGCCCAAAAGAGAGGAGACAAATACAGACAGTGCAGGCCATCAAACAACAGCACAAGGCACCAATATCTTCAATCAATCCCATACGGCCACCTTAATGCCCAAGAAGCTGCATCACTCCATTTAAACCCTAGCACACAGAAAGAAGCCAAGCAACCCACAAGACCAGAAGGACAGCACCAAGTACACCAGCCAGGAGGTACTCCCAAGAGCCAGCCACACCACCAAGTACAAGGGCAAGACAGCCAAGAAAGCACAACCACCTCATCCCCTTAAACCAACGACACAAGTAAGGCAAGGCTCCGAAAAGCCCTTGTTTCTCATGAAAGTAAGTCAGACTAGCTAGCCCGTAGAACTCAAGCATGGAAAATAGACCATCCACTACACTAGGTTAACAAGCCTAGAGATTTAAACTCCTAAAACTAAAATTTAACAAGGGTTATTGCTTCATTTGAGAATCCATATCTCTATTTTAAAATAATGCAGGAAGGGATTTGGTTCCAGAAGAAGCGACTGTTCAGACAAACACTGACTTAACTACCTCTCAGTCAGGCAAGTAAAGTAGGCTAACAAGCTTGCTGTGGTTCATGAAAATGTTTTGTTTTGACAATATTTTCTAAATTGTGAATGATGCATTTAAAAGTAATTTCTAAAAGAAAGAAATCTGGTAGAAGGATGAATAACATGATAAGAACCAAAAGAGAACAGGTCCACTGGAGGAGCAGTGGACTGTAAAGAGATTAATAGAGGATGGTAGAGGGTGCTCTGGATTGAGAGTTCAGAGGTAGGTGAGGCCCTTTACATATGGTTATCATACAAGGACTATAAAACAACCTTCATTTTGAAATAAACCGTAAAACAGTATCAACCATACTTCCGTACTAAATGGGCGGAACAAGTTACTCTCTTTTATTGCTATTATCTCCATAATGGGTAAGTAATAACTTAGGAAGGGGACTTGGGCCGGTAAGAAAACCCGAGAGTTCCAAGTCGCTTATATTAGCGTATGTGGAGTGTCGAGTATTCAGAACCGCTCAACCAACGGCTTTATAGCCGGATGGAGATATAGTGATAAGAGTTGAGAAAACATTCTGTATTTTGAACTTGGGGTCGCATCAAAGGAAATGCGAATGTCCAGTGTCCATAAGAATTCAGAATAATTATGGGTAAAGTGATACAAGTCTGCGCAGTACTAAAAATCATGAATTCATGCTAGTCTCTTGGATAAGAGTCTACGGGGGAAAACACTGGTTTATCTCTTATTCCAAAATGAATGATAGATATTTCATAAATAAAACATTGTCAACCTTTCAAAACTTATATTATGTCCTTTGGAAAAATTGAATCAGATAAGATACAGGTAGAAACATGAAAAAAAAATTGCATCATTATTTATTAAACTTGCTGAGTACTCTGTACTGTACTCACTCTTGCTATTAAATCTCCCCCTTTCAGAACAATTCTCAGCAGGGGAATTTTTGGGTTTTGAAGAGGGCGAGCTTGAAAATGAGGACACCTCAGGATATGAGGTTGCAGAGGATGATGAGATGGAGGCCGTATCTGACGGCTGGGAGGAATAGACATTCCTTATATTGTCATAATAGGAACGACGGGTATTACAGAATAAGTAACCATGTATCTCCCACTAATGTGGTACTTAGTTGTGTAATGGACCAAAATTATGGTAACCGTAAGAAACAGTTAGGTGACTCGACCTTAAGTCACCTACGAGTTGTAATAAATATTGTGCTTTCAGTCTCTAATTATTGTTCTGCTGCAACTACTCTGATTGGTTTGTTACTTGTAAAACGCGGTGTTCTACCGAAATAACAAGTAATAATCCGTTGACTAGTGTTATTACCCCATGGTAATGACATGGGTCGCCACAGCTATTGTCTTTGGAGAGGCTTTGCAGATCTCCAATCTCACTGTAACTCCCTAGCAACTTGGGACAAAGTCTGTAGGCCAAAGAACAAAGGAGGTCTTGGAGTCCTCAATCTAAGAGCTCTCAATGAGGGTTTGCTCTTAAAACATCTGCACATGTTCTATGGAAGAGGTGAAGCTCTGTGGGTTAAATTGGTATGCTGCAAGTACTACACAAACATGGTCCCCCATGTGTTAGGCTCCTGTGGTTCCTTTTGGCGGAAAGATGTGATGAAGAGTGTCACCCAGTTTCGAGGCATTGCAATAGGAAAGCCAGGCAATGGTCAAGATATCTTATTCTGGAAGGATTGCTGGGATGGAAATCTTTTCTGCATTAAATACCTGAGATTGTACTCTTATGCTTGCAATCAAGACATTTTGATCAAAAACTTCATGCAATCGCCAGAGCCTCATGATGATTTTCAGCTTCCCCTATCGAAGGAAGCATATCAAGAGTATTTACAGATGTAAACCTCATAAATGAAGTCATCATCAACCAAAGTACACCTACACCTGATCAGTGGACATACATCTGGGGCTACTCTATGTACTCCTTGTAGAAGTGGTACACTCACCAGTTTAAACATTTAAGCACATCACCTATCTTTCTACTGGTCTAGAAGTGCAGATGCCTGATGAAGCAAAAGGTCTTCGCTTGGTTTCTTTTAATGAAAAGACTCAACACCAAAGATATGCTAAGGAGGAAGAATTTTAACATTGATGGCAACGTTCATTGTGTTTTATGCAATTTTCAAAGTGTAGAAACTATTAGACACCTCTTCTTTGAATGTTCCTTCTCCATACAATACTAGAATAAGATTGGCATGGACTGGTCTCTGGATGTAGATACCCCGGCAAGAATCTTCAACATGAAATAGAATTTTATGGGTTAGCTCTTCATGGAGAAGTTCATCTTGGAGTTTCAATGGGTCAGCTCTTCATGGAGAAGTTCATCTTGGCATTTCAATGGGTCAGCTTTTTATGGAGAAGTTCATCTTGGCTGCTTAGATCATTTGGAAAATTAGAAATGAGTTCATCTTCCAGTAGTAGCTTCATAGCATCAGTGTCTGGAAATCAAGGCTTAGACTGGAGGCTTCCCTGTTGTTGCATAGGGCCAAGCCGGCCACTTGTGCTTTGCTCTTTTCTTTGATTCAGTCGCTCTAATCTTACTCTGTTTTTTTCTTGTTGTTCTCTCCTCTTCCTCTCTTCCTTGTCTGTATATTATTATTTTATTTAATATTACGTAGTAGGAGCCTCTCTTACTGTTTTCCGTCAAAAAATAGAAGTATATATATGCATGAATACATTTTTGGGAAAGTGTAACTAATGAAGGAAGAATAGTGGTATATATATAGCTACATGATCTATGGATGATAGAGAGTTGTTACGTCTCTAAGAACCCAACAACTTATCATGCTCAGTGATTTTCTTCCATCAAAACTCATACTTCAATTATGTTTCTCAAGTTGTATTTTTCTTCAATGTTCTATTATCATTTTTAATATTTATGATGTCTTAAAAATCTAAATAGCCTATAATATATATATATATATGGGAACATATCCAGTGCTAATGCACTATTCGGTGCTAACATGTGAACTCCGTTTGTGGACCATTGGATGTACCTCAAACGGCCTGGATCCTCGAAGGTGGAAGCACCCAATCCACTTAAATGTTTTTGCAACAAAACTCCCTACCGGTTTGGTAGCTTTTTTCGGCCCACGCCTCCCCGTCTGCCTCGCACCATTCACTCTTCTCCCAATCGCCCCCGCACCATTCGGTGCCGCATGCTAGGGTTAGGCGACGGCGGCTTCGTAGCGGCGGCGGCGGCTGCGGCCCTCTGACGGCGCTCACCCAACGCGGCCCTCCTCCACCCAGCGGCGACGGGACGCGGCCCTCCTCCACCCAGCGACGACGGCGGAGACCCCCGGCGTCTCTAGGTTTTCGGCCGCCACCTCGCACCGCCTCCGTGCCTCCCCACTCGCGTCACCGCGGCCGCCTCGCTCCGACCGCGCCTCCCCACTCGCCTCGGCGGCTGCTGCTCCTTCGACCGCGCCTCCCCGCAGCTCTCCCACTCGCCTCGCTCGACGGCCGCGCCTCCCCACTCGCGTCACCGGCCGCCGCCTCACTCCGACCCCCGCGCCTCCCAACTAGCCTCATCGGCCGCTGCCTCGCTCCGACGCCCGCGCCTCCCCACTTGCCTCACCGGCTGCCGCCTCCCCCCGTGGCTCTCCTTGCTCCCTCCCTCCCCGGCGGCTCTCCTTGCTCCCTCTGACCCGCTGCCTCCCCCCGCATCTCTCCCATCTCTCCCCCTGGCCCTCGGCGACGTCGCCTCCCTCCACGACCAGCAAATGCTGGGTCGATTTCTCGAGAAAGATGGGTCCATGGTCACACATAGTATTACTAGTACTATTCTTTGTTGAATTGAGATTTCAGAGCGAGACGACAGAGCTCATAGGCTCCCATAGGAAAGGAGATGGTTCTGTGTTTGAATATGCTTAGGCTGAGATACCATTACATATTTTTCTCTTATGACTATAAGTTATATTGAACTTATTCGTAAATTTATCACGTGTCGTATTTATCGGTTGTCAAACTATCCATCTATATTCTTAACAAACAAAAATATCAATTAGGCAAAATATTCTTTATTCAAACACAAGTTGGGTACATACTATGCTACAAAGTCGATACCACAACTCGTTTTACAATACCAAAACATGCTACTACAAAAGGTCAAACTACTCTAACGCAACCCAACGCACACTAAGCCTTCTGATTCTGATTATCCGGAGAAGAACCACCAGAAGAACACCATTCTTCCTCCTCGGGATCTTCCTCTTCTTCATCGTCCACCATGGGCTCTTTGCCTTTTGCTTCATCGTTGACTATTCTGGGTTGCTCTGGTGCATGGGACGTGGATTCTCCGATGAATAAAAGACGCTGGGGCGCCGTCTTTTCTTCTGTCTTTTTAAGGGCCTTTGATGGGCCACCTGATGTCTCGCCACACCTTGACACTTCGTCTTGGGCTCTCTTCTGGAAGTGCTGCAAGTTCTTCTTCAAAAGCCATATCTCTTGTCGAGCTGAGTGGAGCTGGAGATGCATCTTTGTATTCTCCTTGGTCATTCGAGTGTACATGTCCTCTTGGAAAGCGACCACTGATGCAATCTCCCTCATTCTGGGATCCTCTTCTAGATCTGGGTTTTGAACAAGAAGACCGATCCCATCTTCATTCTCTTGTGGGATGAGATGAAATGGCGACTCGTCATATTCTTCATCATAATAATGGCGGAGATACTCCACTGCTTTCTTTGCTGCGTCTTGGATGGCGTCCGATTCTTTGTGACGATAAGTCGTAAATTTCCGTCGGATGTCCGACCTGAGGGGTAACGGCTCCAAGTACACCCAGGCCTTCCAATCATGCAGATGACGATGCACGATCAACGGTCTCACATGAAATATCGGACATTGGCGTTCCGTCGCATAAAGGTACTTCTGCATACGCCACAGGAGAGCGGCCCATCCTTATAATTCTTCTGGATTGGAATGAGCGTGTGGATACATCTGTTCACACGTCAAATTTTGAGTTTAGACAAGTGTAATATAAATAATATTAGGAAATAAACTTAACTTTTAAAATAAGGCTGATAGACGAGGTAGACAAGAGAAGAGTATACAGAATTAATAGTAATATTGATATTTTATGTAACTCATTTTTATAAGTAAAATAGTTTTAACAAATATTCTTAATCCATTTAGGGTCATCCTACGGTCAAGCAAGCGGGCTCTGATACCACTCTGTAACACCCCCGTTTCCGGGAGTATTATGAAAACCCTCGCAGTTGCCCAGGACTGTTCAACTGCGAGTATATCCAACGAGTGTATAACATTGCCATCACAAGCTTAAGAGCAAAAGCGGACTTTATTACAATATAAAGGTGAAAGCCAAGTATCACAGTAGGGTCAACTGCCCTTAGTTACAATACACAAAAGAAACCACAGGCACACTCGAGCGAAGAACGATCCTAATTCCATGCGTCATCAACCTCGTACAGGATCACCTCCTCGTCTTCTCCAAATTCTTGATATTACCTTTACATTTATGTTTTTAGCAAGTATGAGTACAACTACCGTACTCAGCAAGTCACACGGAGCTTAGCAATATCTACATGCATGGTGTTCCAAGTGAAGGGGAATCAAGTCTATTATTTTATGTGGATGCAGTTTTAGTTATAAACAGATTTTAAACATAAAATCATAGCTTCCTATAAACTTTAGGGGGTTTCAAGGTTCAATTATCAGACCACCAATATTACCATATCCTTTCCAAATCTACTTATGCCTGGTTATTGGATTCACCCACTAAACACAGTTTCGTTTACCGGAAGCACGGCGTATTCGAATACCATTTGTCATGACTTTGCAAAGCTGCCCTGCTTTACCCACAAGATCCCTTAACTCCCGCTAAAGAGTTAAGACAACAAGGATGTTCACTGCTCAATTATTTGTATAGACTCCGCCCAGTAGGTGTTAATCCCAATAAGCTCGGATGACCCCACGGATCTCGTCCGACTCATCGCAGCCCTACAGTTGTATAGTTAACCACCTCCCATACGGACTCACCCTTTGACTCCCCCTTTCCAGTTGCAGAGGTTCAATTGAAGTTGAGCAGCTACTAAGCCAGGTTTGAATAAGTCAAATTTGACCAAATCAACGCTTGTGGTTGGGCGGTTACTATGTCCGTTACTCAGCATAAGGGTCTAGTCCTTACATTTTAACTGAGGCATCATCCACGCACAAACCCATATTCAGTACATATTGTACTGCCACCAATCCACAACCAGCCTCTACCTTAGGATAAGGTCCTTGGATCCATCTCTGCAATCCTCTCTTACCCTAAACCCAACTTTTCCAAAACTCTAGACCAACATTAAAAATCTTAATAGTAGCAAGATGAGATGATCCTAACTACAATGATAAGATTACTCTTATATTTTATGTGACTAGGTTTGTCAAGGTGAATATGGCCATCAAGTTAAACTGGGCTTTTCGGGTGGTAGGACATAGCTAATATCATGTCATTCTAAGCATTTGCTATACATAAAATAACAGAATGAAAATAACATAATGAAAGTATATATAAATACATAATTCAGGAAATGTAGGATCAATATGTTCAAAATATGTGCAACTTGCCTTGCGGATCAGTGATTTCAATCAATTCGTATTCTTCAGTAGACTGAGCTTGGACTTGCGCTTCTCCTTCTGGCTCCTGTGGAAACTCGACTCCGGAGGCTAACGCAAACCAAATAAAATAACATTAATTCCGTGCCCGAAAGAATGAGCGGGGAATAAAGAAAATAAAATAATAAAGAAAATCCGAAAAACTCCATTAAATTGAGGATATTGGGTTATAGGAGGGCTATATGGGGAAATGGGCCTTGGATTTGGGTTGGCGGGCTCGAAACGAATCCGGGGAGTATAAATATGTATTTTGGGCTTTGGGCTAGTTACTATTCATTGGGCTCGGTGCACTGTTCATCAGACTCGGGGATCTGGCTCGGCACGACCGCGTCGCAGGGCGGCTCGGGTGGACGCAACGGGCGCGGGGGCGATGCGGTCGGGCGCGGGGGCGAGCGGGTCCGGTGCGGCCAGCTTGGGTGGGCTCGGTCGGGCGAATATCCCCTTCTTCAACCTCCCGACTGCGCGTGTGCAGAGGAGCAGAGGAGTGGGCGACGGACGGAGGCGGAGTTGGGGAGTTTTGCGACGCCATCTAAGGGTACGGGCGGGTTCGTTGAGCTATGGGGAGCCCATTTTGGGTGGTGGGAGGCCCGGTGGAGGCGGCAATCGCCGGCGGCGAGGTCCTTTCTCCCACGGCTATTTTTGAAAGTTGGAGGGATTGGGAGGTTCATCGGGCAATTGGGCCGGTTCTTGGGCATCATTGGGGATTGGGTAAGCTCGGGGAGGGGCTGGCTGAAGCTCAAGAGGTTTGGGTTAGGCTGGCCACGGGCGAGGGTGGCGGTGGTGAGAGGGTGATCGATGCTAGGGCAATGGGGGCTTTGGGAGGCTAGGGCAACGGGTGGGGGAGGTTCCTAGGGCTATGGAGGAGCTCTAGATAGCGAGAATTGGGGAATGGGGAGACAGGCACCCGACATTGCTCTAGGGTTGAGAATTGGGGGTTTCGGCCATTACCGACAATGGGGCGGCGATGGGGACTCTGGGGGTTGTAACATCCTGATTTTCAGAGCCTTTTTGAAGCTTTTAAAATAAAATTCACCATTTGAATTTTTCTGGAATTAATTAAAGCTTAAATGAAATTTTTATGAATTAAAATGATTAATCTGAACATGAACATTTGCCAAAGTTATTTTATTTGAGTTCCTTGTGTCTCAAGGAATTTATTGGAATTTTTCTGGATTTATTTGCTATTTTCTAGAGCTCTAAATGAATTAAATGAATTTCTGAAAAAGATAAACCCCCAAAAATCCTAAACCGCCGGTGGTCGAAACCCACCACCGGCCCAACCTGGGCGGCCCAACCATCCGCGCATGGCCCGCCATTGCGTGCCACGCGGCGTGCATCCACGCCGCGCAGCGCCGCTTGACCCACCGATGGCCGACATGCGTCGACCATCCAATAGCTTCTTCTCTCGCGCGCGCCATCTCGCCGCTTCGCTGTCGAGCCAGCGACAGTGGGGCCCACTGCCGCGTCGTCTCCGCCGGGACTCGTCCGTCTCGTTCGAACTCCGCCTTCCGCCGCCACTTTCCTTATCCGTCTCGGCGTCCGTGACCAGCCGTCTCCGCCGCCGGTATAAATCTGAGCCCCGACCCCTCGGCTTCCGTCCGAAGCCGCCGCCTACGCCGCCGCTCACCGCCGCCGACGCGCCGTCGCGCACACCGAGCGCCGTCGTTGTCTCGAGGCCGTCGACCTCGCCTCGTTTCACCGTAGCGCCGCCTCGCCACCGTTGTCGTCGTCGACGTCATCGCCGGTGAGCCCGCCGCCGTCCGGACCCGTCGGCTAGACCGCCGCCGCACCCGCCGCCGCGCTCCGCGCGCCAGTGAACGCGCGCCGCGCGCCGCGGCGCCTCGGTTCCTGCGCGCATGCGCCGGCCACGCGCTTAGGCGCGCCGCCGCCTCCCGTGGACGCCGTCCACCGTGCACCGTGCCTCTCCCGGTGGGGCCCGCATATCAGCCGGAAGCCCATAGACCCATGCGCCATGAGCCAGTCACCCCGCCACGCCAGCAAGCCACGCAAGCAGCCACGTCAGCCCTAGGCCGACGTGTCATGCCACGTTAGTGCCACGTGGGTGCCACGTCAGCAACCGAGCCGTCCCAGGTGCCATGTCATCTGCCACGTCAGCATGACACGTCACATGCTTAGTCAGCCGCCACGTCAGCCTCGGGCTTTCACGTGTCCTGCCACGTGGTCGCCACGTCGACCTCGCGCGCTGCGCCCGGCCTTGATCCAGTACCTTGTTTTACGTGCGCCGGGTTCACCGTGAACTCGTTCTCCGTGCGCCGGTCCACGACCTGATGCACTTTTCCAATTTTCCTGATTTTTCTTTAGATCCAATTTTCCATAGGCCCGTTCTCCCTCGTCCTAGCTCCAATTGACCCGATTCTTTTTCCTAAATTCATCTAAAATTGAGCTCTACCTTTTGGTTCAGGTTTGAAAGTTTTTGTAGTTCATTTGAATTTTATTTGAATTTATTTTGTCTTTTTGTTTCGTTTTCTCTCTCGTTAGATCGCGTGTTCGAGGGAGCAGAAGTTGGATTTGAAGATCAAGAGCCCTCAGCTGAGCAAGGCCAAGGCAAGTCGTGTCCTTTGATCATGTTGAACCCAGTTTTCAAATCTATTATGTATTATGTTGCTTTAAATTATCATGCATTGCTACTTTATTATAAAACCCTTGTATTGGTAGTTAATGACCTAATTGATTATTCCTCCTTGTTAATTTGAATGCCCTGATTCCATTGTCACCATAGAATGGGAGATTACTTAGTGATGCAATATTAGTTGTCATATGGGTTGTGCGTTTAATTGCTTAGCCATGCTTATCACTAGTACGTTGGGTTTATCATCACATGTGGTTAATTAATCTTGACTTAATGATATACTTGAATGTGGTGGTTAACCACGGTTATAAAACTTGTTGCCATGGCATGGGTAGTGTCATTGGCGTTGGTTATACAAAATTGGTTTTCACTTGGGCGATTGATCGTGCAGTAAAGGGGGTGCGAGAGGCACATGGGATGTGGATGTTTCGCCCGGGTAATTCTTAAGGACTTAACTTTGTGCACCATTGATCTGAGTCTTACCGTGCAAACCACATGTCTAGTATGGGATAGACCTGGCATAATAATTTGTGAAGTCTCCACTTTGGTTTTACTACCGATGTTGTTGTGGCGCAAGAGGGGGGCAATTATCGACTAGGGGGTTACCCTACTCGACGGCGAAACCTTAGCGAGTGGGATCAGGTGGAGATGGATCATTGTAAAAGCCTTGTTGTGATTATCTTTAACGTGAGGATTATCACATCGTGTGGGTACAGTTGTGCAACCTCTGCAGAGTGTAAAACTATTCGAATAGCCGTGTCCTCGGTCATGGACAATGCTCGGTGATTTCACACGAGGTATAGTTATTTCTAAAAAGTTTTGGACAGTGGATGGTTAATTCACTGTTGGTTTAACTTGTGGATGGGAGGTCCATACGTGGTTAGTTTAGCTTATGGATGGGAGATTCATAAGTGGTTACTTCAATTCCTTTGATTATTGTTTATTATTGTTTTACTTCAAATGCGCCTTCAATCTATTTATTGTATTTTCAAATGCCGTTTTATGCAAACTAACCTTTTAGCCTTCCATTGGTAAGCCTTGCATATTATACTGCATTCATTTGTTACAAACGACTTGCTGAGTACCAATGTACTCACGGCTTTATGCCCCTGTTGCTCAGTTGAGGAGGAAGGGCCAGATCAGCAGGAGCTGCTAGAAGGAGGCTACTACGAGGACTTCATGGATTAGGATTTCGCTCCCCAGTCGATTGCCTGTGGGCATGTCGAATGGCTACTACGTTTAATTTTGGTTTTCCGCTGTTAGATTCTTTAAAGCCCTTCAGGCTAATAATTGTAAGCTTGGCCATAAGGTCGTACTCTGATGATTATTAATATAGTTTGGATTTTCCTTAGAACATCGTGATGTGGATGATATATATATCTTTGTTTGCACTGTGTGCACTAGCGTGATCCTGGACTAGTGCAGAATACACAGTAGAGTTCGGATTTGTATATTCGGGTCTCTACAGGGGTGCTCGGTGAGTTGAGGGGTGGTGTGATGCTCCAATAGAGAGGGTCGGGGGTGCTTTAAATAGACTGGGTATGGCGGTTCACCGGGGGAGGGAAAATATCGGAGCAGCGGTCGCAGTTTCAGGAGAGACCGGGGCAGCTCGAGGACCTCCGGGTGCATGCAGCTGGCTAGGGCGGTACAAGGCGGCAGTCAAGGGTGTCAGAGGCTGCAGTTGTCGGCCGTGAGAGGAAAACTCGCGAAGGGGCAGGCGGCGCGCGACGACGGCGCGCGGCGCTGCCACGCGATGGTCGTGCGTGCCAGCGTGTCGTGGCACATCTATGGCGCGATGCGGCAAGCGCGGTGGGCAGAGGCGCGAGGCGAGCGGACGCGCGAGGAAGCGACGGCGGCGACAAAGATCGGGGGCGGCGACGCTTTTTGCCGGATGTGAATAGTGCCGCGCAAAAAATCTTTTTCCTTCCGTTATGACGCCGTGATGACAGTGATTAGTGGGGAGATTTGCTTTGAGATTGGTGAGGATTAGGGCTGTGGAGGAGATGGAGCTCAAACCAAGGGCAATTCAACTCAAATTTGAATTTTGACAAATTTTCGTTTTGTTTCAACCTTCTCCAATGAGAAGTCCGGATGGGGTTGTCAGGCTCATAAATTACACTGGCCTCTTGTCATGATCGATCGAACGTGGCTTTCTTCGGGTTCATTCAGTAATGAACCAATTCAATTCAGATGCTTATATCAGGGTTCTCATTACCGATAGGAAAAAAAAAACCAGAGGTCACTGAAATCTCAGAAAAATCTCGACCGACATTTTAAAACAAATTTTAAATTCTAATTTCTTTACCGACTGAGATCTTAGTAAAATCTCCGGCAAAATTTATTTTATTAAAAAAAATATCTAGATTTTTTTGCAGGTTCAAAAATATACTGGGCCCTACCGAGAATTCCACTTACTGGCGGTAACTGTATGTGAGACACATATTTTTTCTTTTTTTCATGATAAACGAGAGAATTTCTATTTTTTAATCTTTCTTATTTAAGGATTAACCGGGAATGAGATATTTTCGATCTTACTAGTTGTTTTTGTACACATATATATATACACACATATATATACATACATATATACATATATACATACACACACACACACACACACACACACACACACACACACACATATATATATATATATATATATATATATATATATATATATATATATATATATATATATATATATATATATATATATATATATATATATATATATATATATATATATATATATATATATATATATATATATGACGTTGAAATGAGGGCACCATGGTGCCTGGCACCAAACCTCTTTGCCTTTGGATTGCTTTTAGATGTGTGCTAGTGCAATGGTATATAACATTTTAGGCATGCTAAATCAATCATGCATGGAAAGTCTTAATCATGCATGGAAAGTCTCAATCACACTAGCACACATCTAAAAGCAATCCAAAGGCAGAGAAGCTTGGTGTCCAGACACCATGGCGCCTCATATATATATATATATATATATATATATATATATATATATATATATATATATATATATATATATATATATATATATATATATGTGTGTGTGTGTGTGTGTGTGTGTGTTATGAAAAATTTCATGGAAGTCCACTTTGTATAGCATAATTTGTGTATATGCTTCTTTTGTATATGGAAATAGGTATATAGCAAAAAAAAAAAGATTTGTGTTGAAAATTTTTAACTCATTCAGGTGGTATATTGGAAGAGAGAGTATGTACGCGGACAGTAAGAAAAAATGCCTTTTCCATTGGCGCGCGCGTGTGTTTTTGCCACGGTGATCCCTGGTTAAATGAATGCAAATTAAACTCCTGGCTATGGGTGCAGTAAGTGTCCATATCCAAATTAAACTCCTGGTTGTGGGCTATAGCTAGTGAAGTCAACGAGGCAGTGCAATAGCAATACAAGTTTCCAAGAAGAGCAGTAGCAGGAGGAAGGCAGCTTCCCCGAAGATGCATATAGTTAACGGGACCGGATACATGTGCTCCGGCCCACAACTAAAATAAGCAAAACTTCCTTCCAATTTCCATCACCTGGATGAACCAAGTAAAAGAAATCACCATATTTTCTCCTCCTCTGATGTGTATCATGATCAACCATGGCCCACGGTTGAGGTGTTGCAATTTCCCCGCCCGCCCCCGCGTATATTGCGCGGCTGCTTGAGCCTTGAGCTATGTATGTATATATTGGGACTCAAGAGTATATGCACCTGTTCAACCATCGATACCTAGCTCAACCTCCAACTTATATTGTCTTCAGTAAGATCAACGTCTAGATTTCACGTCCTGCAGCCTGCCGTCGTCGGTGATTGGTCACCGATGGTTTGGACGTGGGCGTCTTCCTTGTTTGCCAAGCCCAAGGTAACTTACTGTGTTTGCATACTTGCTCTTGCTGATGCTTATGATCATGCTTCAATTGTTCTTCTTCACTTTGTGTGTGTGTATGTGTATCGTTGTCGACCTCTGACGAGACCTCACAGGCGGAAGACGTCGCCGGAACTTGCTCTGTCAACAATCCAGGTCGTCCCGATGATGAGGAGACGAATAAGGTTAATAATTAATCATGCATATACGTTCTTTCAAAAAAAAACCATGCATGTACTAGCTATTTCGCGCGCGCGCGCAGGTGCAGCAAGCAACAATTCACTGATATTTCTTGTACGTACGTAGGCATCGGTGGTGCAAGTTGGGCGAGGCCCTGGAGCTGATGGGAGCAAGCAGGCAGCCGGTGGAGGGGGCGGTGTCGCCGACGACGTCGATGCGCGGCTGGCTCAAGACGTGAAGATCGATATTGTAAACCCTCTCCTCCTCCTCCTCCTCCTCCTCCGACATCACAGCAGAAATGTTGAACGGTAGGTAAAGGGATATCAGGCATGTGCGCCACTGATGCAGCCATCTTCTGCAACCTTTTAGGCGGTGGCGGCGGACCCGGAAGCCGCGCCGTCGACAAGCTGCGCAGGATTATCCCAAGGAGGCCGCCGAGCTGACGGTCGACCCCGGCAGCACGGCCGGGGCCCGGCTGGCATCGGCAACGACGGGCTGTGGCTGTGGCGATTCCGGCATCTGCTGCTCCGTCGCCTCACCAATGCCGGCGCCGTCTTACTGGCTCACCTCTCGCGGATCTTCACCTGCAGCTGGGTCGGTAGTGGTGGATCTGCCGGCGATGAGCAGCGGCGGAAGCGGCTCCGTGAATTCGCGAAGAAGGCCATCCCGCTCGACTCCGTCCTGTTCCTCACGCTCTCTGCCCACAAGTCTCCCTACAGCGCCAACACCTTCTTCGTGATGTCCATGGCGGTCTGCCTCCTCGCCTTCTTCGCCGACTTGCTCTCCGCCGTGTGTCTCATCAACTCCTCCGACTTCGCCGTCGAGTGGCACTGTTTCTTGGCCTGCGTGTCGAGCGTCTCCATGATTCTGATGCCGTATCTCCTCCTCGTTTCCTTCAACAAGCTCTCGGCCTACGCCCTCCTCGCCGTCCCGCTCCCCGTCGCCGCTGCCTTGCTCCACCGAGCGTGTTCCGGCGTGCTAGCAGTGCCGATTAGCGACGACACCCTTGACCACATCTTCGACGTCAGCTCAGCGGTGAACACCATCGCCACCGGAGGAGGGCTGACCGGCACGATCTTCGGTTACGCCGTGAGCTCGAAGCAGTCGGGCATACCCGCCGGCCCTCTCGGGTTCTTGCTCTTCTACACCATCAGTCTCGCCCTGTACCTGATGCTGGTGACGACGGTGAGGCCGCCGATGCTGACCCGCCACGCCGAGCCTCTCAGCCTCGTCCTGCTTCTGCTGCTCGCCGTGAGCGCCCTCATAGCCGCCATGGAACTCCTGGGCTGGCTGGCCTACACCGCGTTCTCCATCGACGTTGTCGAAGCTGCGGTGTCCGCTGCGTTCGTGCTGGCTCACGGCTCCGCCAATGAGGTCGTCGACGCGAGCCGGAGGAAGGAGCAGCGGCTGCTTTCGGGCGCCGTCGCGGCGGTCGTGTTCGCGGTGCTAATGCAGCTCCACTCGCGGCACGTGCCCGACGCGGCGATGGACGGCCTGGGTCTGTCTGATATCCTGCGCATGCTGCTCTACTTCGCCGCGTTCCTGTGGAGCCTCAACCGAATGGTGTTCTTGCACGTCGCACCGGTTGGCGGAGCTGCCGGAGCATGGGCAAGGGTGTGGTCCGCCGTCGAGTTGTCGAGGAGGATGGTCGTCATGCTCGCAATCCTCGATGTGATCTACAACTTGGGCGTATCTGCATTAGTCGTGGCCTTGGGTTAGAAGCATGAAGAGCATGTATTATCTTAATTTGGCCATTTTGATTTACACTCTACACTAGAAACTGTAGGTCTTTTTGCTACTGTTCCTCTGTAATTGATCAGTTAATGCCGGGCCAAATGTACTTCTTGTTATTTGTAAGTAGTTAAAGAGTACGGATTGATGTTCTAAATTCTTCGGTGTACAATTAGTTAAAGATCGGTATGTTGTGAGTTTTAGTTTTATAAAAATACGTTACGCATATGAGCATATATATATCTTGGTCTGTGTCATCTCGGTTTCTACTCTGAAATTTCACTATAAGTTGCAGGATTGTGTTAAACATATGTAAGGCCATGTTTACACACGGGGAATTTGTTTAGATTCATACAGGAATTAAACCGTTCCTGTGAAATTCCTTCATTTCAAACAGATCCATTGTCAGATCCACTGTGACAATGGATCGATGAGTTAGTCATTTATGTGAACTCCGGCGTCGAGTGCTGTCAATGCATGCATCTGGAAAATAGGCAAAAGATTGACCGGGCACATATAGGGACGGTGTTTGACTGGGTTTCATTGGGCCACCTAGCCTAGGCCCTGGCCTAGGAAAATAATCATTAATTTTGAGCCCGTTGAGCCAGTTGATTTCGAGTAGGGCTTGGGTTGGGTAATTGGGCATACTCGTTTTGTTGGACCAATTAACCGGGCTCGACTGAGCTGGGATACCATAGCAAATGGGCCTAAAATCCGAGCCTTACACAGCCCCAAATTTGGACCTGCTCTGGGTAGCCATTCAGGCTCGAGCAGCAGGCCCGTTTTCCTCACCATAATAAGGGGCACTGCCGCCATTTAGCTTGAGCAGCAGGTGCATATTCGCCATTAGGGCTTAGCAAGAGCTTATTTGACCAACTGTGCATGAGTCAGGCCCGACCGCCTGAGCAGTAAGTTAGCATGTGTCGTCGATACGGGAACCTATGGGGACTGCCGAGAATGCAAACAGATAACTTAAAAGAATCACACACAAACAACTGTACGAGTATATTGCATATGAGTATGAGAGATACAAGTGGCTTCTGCCTCCCCAATTACAAGGGATTTATTTATACAGTGGGAGAGCGATGCATGTGAAGTTACAAGTTTGTGTCCCAGGGCCATTGCATCAAATGGCCCCTGAGCCAGATTGGATAGGCACCATGGAATCTTAGTTATACTGCATACATAAATATACACACACGTAGATATATATACATACACACACACGTATGTATGTATATAGACGTATATGGACACACATGTTGGCCCGTTCAAATGAAAAGAAAGTCGAACCTCAAACAAAAGGAGAAAGCAAAAGGAAATACATCAAACTAGCTTAACAATACCGCGTTGTAAATGTTAAGCGCACAAGCTAACCAAAAACGAGAGAGAGAGAGAGAGAGAGAGAGAGAGAGAGAGAGTACCTGACAGTGAAGCTAAGAGGTCCTGCAGGTATGCCAACGGCGGCCTGAGAGCTACGCACCTCCATGAGCTCTCCATCTAGTCTTGATGAAAGGCATCCTTACCAATATATATGCATGTCCGAAAATAACAGGAGAATGGTTTATAACTGATACATATTTGTCTTCTATTGATTATATATTTACATATAAGTACATGAGTAAGAACACTCTTATGTGTGAATACTACGCACTACTTCTAGTGGGAACATTAGCACTAATGTGAATACTAAACAATGGTGGAAGCATAATTATCCTAGTTGTTTGACACCACCCTCAATCACAACCGATAAGGTTGAGATTGTGTCATAGAATCTTCAATTGTTGTGTTCTAATTGGTTTGGTGAGACCATCGGTTAATTGATCTCGTGATGATATGAATTGAATCTCCAACGCCTTTCTTGCCACTCGTTCTCAGACAAAATGAAAGTCCACGTCAATATGTTTAGTTTTGACATGGAACACAGGATTAACAGAAAGTATGTGGCTCCAAGATTGTCACACCACAAGACAGGCGCTTGCGATTGATAAATTCAAAGATCTCCTAATGGCGACTGTATCCAAATGATTTCTGTTATGGCATTTACAAGAGCCTTGTACTCTACCTTAGTACTAGATCTTGCCACTGTGGTTTTCTTCTTTGAACTCCATGATATGAGATTGGAGCCAAAGAAAACCGCAAAATCATTGGTCAACTTTTTGTCATCTACTGATCCTACTCAATCTGCATCAGAGAATCTACTAACCAAACCAGAAGTAAACTTGTGAATATGAAGTCTGACACTCACTGTGTGTCATACATATCGTAGAATTCTTTTCACTGCTATCCAATGATGTTTGGTTGACATATGCAAAAAATGACACATCTTGTTGATCGCATATGATATATCTGGTCATGTCAATGTTAGGGACTGTAAAGCACTTACTATACTCATGTACTATATTTCTTCTGCAGTTGATAACTCTCTCCCATCAATTTTTGATAATTTTTCAGTTGTCGACATTGGAGAAGTTATTGGTTTGCATGTTGTCATACCGGTCCGTTGCAAAAGGTCAATGGAATATTTAGACTGAACAAGAACGAGATCCTCCCCTGTTGACATACTTTAATTCCCAAGAAGTAATGAAGATCACCGAGATCCTTAAGAACACACTCCAACTATAATTTCCAAATCAAGGTATGAATAACTTGAGGAGATGAGCTAGTGACAATAATATCATCAACATAAACCAGAATATATGTGATCACACCACTATGATTATAGATGAATAGGGACGTGTTAGCTCGGGAAAGAATAAGACCGAGTTCTTGTAAATAACAATTGAGTCAAGAATACCAGGCACAAGGTGATTGCTTCAACCCATAAAGAGTTTATCCAATTTGCACACATAATATGGAAACTGTGGATCCTCATAACTCGATGGCTATCGCATGAACACATCCTCTTCTAGAACACAATGAAAAAATGTATTCTGTACATCAAATTGATGAAGCAACCATCCGCGTGACACTACTAATAATAGAATTAGATGAATTATAGTGGGTTTCAAATTGGGTTGAATGTATCTTCATAATTAATCATGTACCATTATTTGAATCCTATTGCAACCAGTCTGGTCTTATAGCGTTCAACGGAATCATCAACCTTCTTCTTCAATTTAAATACCCACTTGCAGTCAATGATATTGTGACCTAGCTGAGATGATACCAAGTGCCATGTCTTGTTCTATAAGAGTGCCTGATATTCAGTGCCCATTGCCTCCTTTAAATTTCTGACATAAAGAGCATCCTCAAGAGTTGTCGGTTTGGTCACAACAAGGAATACGCACCAGCGGGCATCATATTGCAACATGCCATCGGTGCGAATCCTTGGTTAGCGAATATTGTTTTGTAGCTTGTTTGCATGAGATGAGGTGGTGGTATAGGAGATTAGGCGGTGGAGAAAAAATCATGCCTAGTTCCATAGTTGTGTTAGGGACACATGGAGCAGGTGAAACATCAGATACATTTGTGAGGAAGATAGAATCCACCACCTCAACTGCGTCCACTCCACCACCACTGCCTCACCCATGCCTTCCTTAATTGTCCCGAGACACCATGTTCACGGGGGGCTGGAACATGATATTGCTTTGCTCATGACGCATCTCATAGTCTAGCATGTATGAGTAGAGATCGGTGAGGGCAATCAGCTCTGTCCGGTGGTGATGAATGTCACCAGTGCATTGTTGGAGTTGTCGAGGCTAGTGAGATTATAAATGATGACCTCCTCCTCTTTGAGTGGATTGTCGGCAGCAGCAAGTCCATCAGTAAGACTCTTGACTTTGTTGAAGTTGTCGATCATTGCCATGTCTCACTTCTGAAGCGTAGCCAACTACCGTCAGATTTGCATAATACGCACCCTGGATTGAGTCACAAAATTGTGCTCGAGGGCATTCCAGACTACAATCGATAATGACAGAAACAACACCTGCCCTAACACCTCTAGTGAGAGGGTGGATAACTGCTGGCTTAGGAACATCTAATCTTGTTGGAGCCAGATGATATATGCAGGATTAGGAACCTGCACGGCTCCATCTTCTCTCAACGCCGTGATTAACTAGGGTGATGTCGGATCGGTTCCTTCTATAAGACCAAGCCACTGTGTGCCGCGAAGGATAGGAAGAACCTGCACCTTTCACAGCAGGTAGGTGTCATGAGACAATTTCATATTGATAGGATTACCAAAGGATGGGTGACCAGTGGACATCAGGCCGATGTCTTGAGTGCCGAGTGATCCTAAGATTGATGATCCTGGGCTAACAGATGTATTTGGATGGAAAAAGTAGGCTCTGATACCATGTCAGAAAATATCAAGAGAATGGTTTGCAGTTGGCACATATCTGCCTTCTATTGGTCATCTATTTATATGCAAGTACATTAGTGTGAACATTATACAAGTATATGAGAGGGAGCACTCTTATAAGTGAATACTAAGTATTATCTTTAGTAGGAACATCAACGCTAATAGAAATACTAAACAACAGTGAAAACATAATTATCCTAGTTGTTTAATGATGCATAGACATATATATGTATACAACAAATTCATGCATTAAGTTCTCCAAGTAATCCACATGCTGCAGAGGCAGTTGCAAGCTTAAACTATTAACTTGTTGGCAACCTGTCTCATAAATTTAATATGTCTACATCAATGTTTCAATAGGACCTTAAACAGTATTTCAATATGATCTGCTGAGTACAGTCACAAATGAAAATGTGTGCTTGTTTGTTTTTTCGTCTGTCGTTGAGTCGCCCTTTGATGCTATCGGCGAATTCTAGAATGCATTAGATTGCTGATCCTCATAATAGTGTCTGTCATCGTATGTTTTGTTGTGCTAGCATATGGGTATATAGCAGGGTTTTGGTTATCTAGGGCAAAAAAATAACTGGGTCATCAAGATTTCTAGTAGTTATCTCGGGAAAACTAATTGAGATTTTTAAATAAAATTTGAATTTTAAATTCCAGAAGACAGTATAAGAAAACGAAGAAGGCATTTGCTAGGTGGAAAGCATGCAACTAACCTAGGGGTGAGAGGGGATTCTACAACCAAGACGTCTTTGATTCGAATCCCAAGTCAATCTTTTTCTGTTTTATTCATTTTTACACGGTGGGACCCGCACTGTGCTAAGCAAATGGTTGTGCAACCTTTTTACCATGAAAGTTTCAATTTAAAATACAAACTCAACCAAATTTTGTTATGCTAGGTAACTGGTCCAACCACGGATAGGTAACCAAAACCCTGGTAAGGCTTCCAAGTTGATGTGTGTGCGCTTTAGTCACGTATATACAATTAGTACTTTCTCCAAACAAAATTAAGTGTTGTCCACGTGCAGTCAAACTATTTTAACTTTGCAAATAATATTCGTATGAATGTTCCATATGAAAACAATATTAGTCGATTTGTCCCAAAAACAGTGTAACATTATAATTTTAATATGTCTTAGAAAGAGAAAATTGCATTAAAACTCTCTAAACTTGTGTGATTGTATCACTTAGCTAACAAAACATGAAAATAACTTTCTTAGCTCCCTAAACTTGCTTTTGTTAGTAGCTTTTCAAAATTTAGAATATGTGCAATTACCTTTTTAAAACTTTGTACAAAAAAATTTGGGTTTGTCATGGGAAAATAATATTACTGGATTTGTCTAAAAATAATTTCATGCCATTATATATTTATAGTTTTTACTAATATATAATTAGCACTACCAGAAAACAGATATTCCCCCAGCAATTGAAAACAGTCAGCAAAATACCAAAAACCATCAAGACTAATTCTCTTGACAGGCAACCATCAGGAAAATTGAATTTGTCTTATGGTTAACCATCAAGAAAATCATTCCTAACAATTTTTGCTATTTTGCTTAAGGTTTTTGCCTGTCCATAAAAAGAATTGGGTGATGCAAGAGTCTAAAACTCGGTAAATGGTACTCACTCGGTCATGTCACCTTGTAGTGATTATATGGTAATCAGCTTTATAATCAATTTTTCTATTTTATTAATGGATTTATATATGTATATTCATATAAAATGAAAGCAACATTTGATGCTACTGTTTTGATGTATATAGGTGGTTAAAAAAATAGTTTCCATTGCTTGGTCAACTAACCCCCTATCAAATCAGATCCTGGTTACAACTCATCACGGCTGTCAGCATCCCTAACAATCCACTTAATTGCCCTACTCATCTCCTTTGAAACCGCAGGATCTTTTTTTCCTTCTCTTTCTTCTTATCAGGGGTTTTTGCATTAATTGGACAAAGACAATTTTATTTATTTTGTCCACCTCAAATCTATTTATCCTCTTCGAATGAATCTATGAAAAGAAGCATGCAAAAATCGCCCTTCAAAAGTATCCACAAGAAACACTTCACTCCGATAGCTATGAAAGCTACAAAGTCGAAGGTTCAAGCTCTTTGAAAGTTTACTTTAGCAGTGGAACATCAGTGAATAAAACTACAGAGAAAACAAAGCTGCAGAAAATGAGCCAAAAGAAATTAGCCCTCAAGATCAACAGGCCGGTCAGACCTTAACATGCTGGCCGGTCTGACCGTCGCATGCTGGCCGGTTTGACCGCCTGTTGCAAGCCGGTCTGAGTTGCACGTTTTGGCCGGTCAGACCGCTAGGGTTAGCGGTCTGACCACCATAAAAGGAGCGGCCTGACTTGCATGGCACCTCCGGTCTGACCGGACTTTGATTCGACAGAGAATTTGATCCTGAACCGAAAAACCATAGCAAACTGAAAGTACTGCAGGTCAACTGAAATGAGAAGAATATACAGAAACCTGCTGCTCTCTTCTTGTCAAATGATCAAGGCTACAAACCAAATAGCAAATCAACCTCATAAACCAAAAGAAAACATCCAGAAGGGACACAATCAAGAAAATGAGCAGAAAATTGAAAAGCTCACTGAGAGTGAGATGATCTCCAGATTGCTTGCCATTTTCAAGTCTCTAGCTCATGAACTTGTGAGATTCAGCTGGGAATGTCTTCACAACAACAAGACATGAGTCTTAGACCTTCCTTTGAAAGGGAATCACAAGAATCAACATGCCCCTGACAACAAACCCTAGAGTAGGAATAAACAGAGAAAGCATGACGAAGGCTTGAGAGAAAATTGAAATCAATGAATCCTTGACTTGCTCTTGAAAATGGAATGATCAAAGGGTCTAGAGTATTTTTTCCTTCACAAAGCAATCAAGAGCAAGCCCTCAGATCAAAGATTTAACTCAAGAAAGCAAGAAAACTGAGGAAGAACAGAGAGGCTACAGAAAATTGAAATCCATCACAACTGAAACAAAAGATGAACTTAGCCCACAAAATTTCCTTGAATTGATATAGAGGAATAGAGATGACACGATTACAAAGGATTACAACCTCTATGTCCCCATACGCGCTTGGATTGAGAACACAAGCTACATGCCTCTCCTGGAGGAACACACACGTAGGGGACAAGAACACAATAGAACTCTTCTCTCTCCTACCAACTCTCCAACCAAAAGCAAAAGAGATACAAAGCAAAACCAACCCCAAAGACTTAAAGACCATGCAGGAGACACTCCTCCTTTTATAGCCTCCCGCTAATGGGTTTGATTTTCTCTTTACCCGCTAAGCCTCCAACAACTCTTATGCTTTACCCAAATCCACTTCCTTTAGTGCATCTTTGCGTATTTCCCAAAACGCCCCTACTGCACCTTCCGGGAAGCTTCCTTATTTCTTGCCGCTCAAGCCTCGCAGCTACCTCGAGCCCTCGCCGTCCTTGACACACCTCGACCGTTCTGACCTCGGCACCACCTGTGCCTAGTCCGGTCCTCCGTGCCTCGCCACGACTCCACCTCGACGTCTTGCAGCCATCACAGACAAGAAACACATCACATAGCACCGCTCGAAACATGTAATCATAATTAGCATCAATGAACCATACTCAAGCATGAAATGACCCAAAAGACCAATCGGGAAGAAGAATATGCGATAAGTCTGTCTAACCAACCCGACTGAGCCAAGTGCCAACATGGCACGAAAAGCACAATCCAAACTCAATCTTTTCAGAACCCTTGTCAATTACTCATCACACACATGGGGTCACAACCACATGGTCTCTCAGTAATGGAATAAGGAAGCTGAGAATAGTATATGTAGAAAGAAAGTACCTATTCGAATGAGCTCCAATTCCTTTCATATCCAGAAGAAGAACATGTCAAATTTACAACATTCAATGCAATGGCTTGAAGCTTTAGAGTAGTTGATCCAAATAATGCCCACCAATGTGCTAAATAGAAAAGGCAAAGAAAAATAACAACCACAACAATGCAATTATAGCTGGACAAGTAGAATTAAAACTCAAAAATTTTTGCTTGATACCTCACTAAAAGTTACCTAGATTAAAATTAGCATCATTAACTTCTCTCAACCTTTTTTGCTTGAGGCCTTCCAAATGCTCTAGTTGTAGTCCTATATACTTGCTAGCCGATTAAACAGCTGGTTATACAACCTATTAGTTGAGTATACAGATTAACCAGAGAGGGCACATGATACGAGTATATGATTGAGATACGCCCTGGTAGACCTAGTTTTAGAACCATGGGGTGACGGGTATGCACCATCAACAAAAATGAACCTTACTGTTTTTTACCCACCCATAAAAAGAATTTGGCTGACGGGTAATCACGGTCAACAAAAATAAACCCTAATGGTTCTTGCCCATCGGCATAAGAATTTGGCTGACGTGCACATTATCATCAAGCAAATTAAACCTGACGATTTTTGCTCGTTAGCAAAAAAAGTTTCCTGACCAATCTTACCATCAGCAAATTGACTTGTGGCTGTCAACAAAATTCTAGCAACCCAGATGTTAGCAATGCTAGCATAAATTACCAATTAGCTCACCACATATACACCACATTAATATTTGATTCAAACACATCCATGCATCATATACTCCATTGAGCACACCCATGCATCACTTGACAAACAAATAAGAAGTTCAAGCTTTAAGTTGCATCAATTCAAGCCCAATAGCATCCATTAGGTTCATTTCTCGTAGGTTTTCACTGTACATGACATTGTATTCCTATATTTCTAGTCTCTTGTGTTCCAAAGAGGCCTTTAGAATTGAATTGATTATTTGTTACCTTAGAATTACACAAACTTAAGGTGTTAATGCACTTAGTGAGACACTATATTATTTATACTTTCACTAGGGCAAAACCTGGTTTTGGCAAAAAAAAATTTTTTAAATCACCCATTCAACTCCCTCTAGTCATCGGCCTCTTTGACCCTGCAACATTCCGTTTGAACATGTGGCTAAACCATAGTACAAAACTTTTTCTCAGTAGGTCACAACCATACTATTGTAGTAAGATCACGACCGTTACTCCAGCAATGCAATATAGCACCAAGCACAACCAAACCAATGAATGGGTCATCAACCCTATGTTACCATATGCAATCTTAACAAATCACTAGCCTAAGTTTAAACAAATACCATCAGTTTTGTGAATTTAAAAAGTATCAAAAAATAGCATTAGTTGCACTATATGTTACGATTTTGTATTTTTAATAAATTACCATACGAAAAGTCCTTACTCCTTGTCATAGACCCCGCAAATAGACGAGGACCCTTTCTGTCAAAAAGAAACATGAGGACCCATCACCCAGTCATGGTTCGTGGATGTGTGTAACAAATAAATCTGAGAAAATTACACTGAAAGATGGAAGATAGGGAGCAGGGTGGATAAGCACCAGGACAGTCCAGTGTTCAGAGGTTGGGTTGCCTTAAGTTAAAAGGTGCATAGACAACCTCTAAACAAAGCATAATTTTTTTTGTAATATATAGAGATGAGTACAATTTTTAACATAGCCCACCAATGGCTAAATTAACTGAAAAGTTTTCTACTCTTTCTCCATCATTCCCTTTCCCACATGTTTCCCTGCTGGCATGTGGGGGTCTTGCAAGTTTTTTATTGGTCTTATTTTTTTAGCTTATGACTTATAGTTCTCTCTAATAAATAAAAAGAATGATTTTTCCGTCGTCTTTTCAAAGCGACTTATCGATACTCGATTTGTTTGTATAAATGCTCACTCTAGTAATAAAAACTATCAGCGATAATTAAAGGTCATAAGTTGTAACTCAAAAACAAAGCAATTTAGAGCCAGCCTCAATGTCTAGAGGTCACGCCCATAAAAAATGCTTAGAAGGTGATGCATGCAATGTAATAATAAGCGGATAATGACGATGTTGGATTTATTCTTTTGGGTTGTGATTTATGACTTTTAGTTGTGACTTATTAATTTAATAAATAATAATTACTGAAAAAATTAAAAGTTAAAATCTACTGAAAAATAAAAAAGAACATGGCCGTTGCTGTTGGTAAGTGAAAAGTATGACATGACTTTCGCACGCCATCTTAGGGTCTGTTCTTTTCCTCCGAAGCTGACGATTTTTGGCTTTTGCTACAGTACCTAACTTTTAAACGGAGTATTTTCTCAAGACGGGGTCTACAAGTTAAACGATGTATACGTTAAAAGCCCAACATCTGTACCATCCAAAACCGCAAGTGAGTATCTCTCTCTCCGTAATCTATACCGTAAACAGCCAAAATTCAAAAATTTCAACCAAAAGCCATAAACCGCAACAGTTGCCAAACAGGCCCTTAGATTCCAACAACCCCATGCATAATTCCTACTCACGAATATATCCCTGTACGCTGGCCCATCTGTCATGGACACGCGTGGCCAACGAAACCGCGCGGTGGCTCTGATTGACCACCGACCGCCAGACGCCGAGACTCAACGAAGTCGATTCGTTCATCCATCCCCGCGTGATGTAGATCGGACGGCAGAGAAATAGATTTTCCATCAGAAAATTGGAAACATTGCTGAGCAGATCAGAGATGGAGTTGATGCATCCCTCCCTCCCTCGGCTGTTGAGACCTGGTCCGCAACCTGGTGCTGCAATCTTGATCGCGACCAACTTCATTGAGCCCAGTTTGCTTTGCGAAGTATCATGCCCGCTGCTATCATGTATCCGGACGTTCGCTGGTAGCACCTGCTAATCAATAGAAAGTGAAGCTCTTGGTCTAGAAAGAAATATATGGGTTACTGCGCTGCCATTTCATTCACGCTGCCAAATGGCCGATCGAGTAGCGTCCTCGTGTCAGGCACTGTTTAGGGGATCCGCAGTTTTCTTGGTTTAAAGCCAACTTCTGCTTTGAAAAACTGGGAAGTTCTCCAAATGGCCTAACTTCAAAAAAACTCATGGATAAACCAAAAGCCAGCTTTAGAGATAATGAACTAAAAGCTAAAAAGCTAGATAAGAGGTACTTTTCTAGCTTTGGTGAGTTGAAGTTGGGATATTACCATTAAAAGTTGATGAAAAAGCTACAACTCTTTTAAGTCAGAAAGCCAAAAGGCTACAACTCTCCCAAACATAACCTTAACTAGCCTCATAGGCGCGGCGTGACGCCGCGCCGGTCACCGTGTGTACCGAAGCAGAAGAGATGATAATTCGTGAGGAGTTTTTTTTTAAAAAATCGAGGGCACATGCGTATTTTCGAAAAAGCTAAAGGTCTTTTTCGTAAAAAATTGAGGACCTGTATGTAAACAAATGAGGACTCGTGCGTAATTTAGAAAACCACGGGGGGCTATCCTGCAAAGCGGAGGGGCTAAAAAAACTGGCAGTGACCTTTTCGCGATGACCGAGGGCCTCAACGTAATTTTCGGAAAGCGCAGGGACTTTTTCGAAAAAATGCTCACCCGACCGTACGCAGATTCCCCTGCCACGCGCCGGCGCGAGCGCGCGCAGAGGCAACGTGGCAGGGCTCTCCGCGCGGTGTTCCCCCGGCTCGTAATATACGAAGTATTCATTCTCCAAAAGGCTAGCGTTTGGCTTCTCCACAAAGCTAATTTGAAGCTATTTCCTATTTGGAGGGGACCTTAAAGCTGGAATTTAGGAAGCAAAAGCCAACTTTAGTGGACATTTTTTTTGACATGTGGCTTATATATTTCGACTGTAGCTTATAAGTCTAATGACTAATAATTACTAAAAAACGACTGAAAAACCGAAAAGAAGAGGGGCCTAGTCCTATTGCCAAATGGCCGACGCCGACGCCCAGTCTAGAGGGTGCGCAAAAGAAGGGCACCAAAAGCGTGTGTAAATAACAAACATCTTTTCAGCTTCTAAGAGTTACTTTTCGGTTTTTCTAACTAGCTTTCAAACGGAATATCTTTTCAAAACGGGGTCTATAAATTGAAAGTAGTACACACCGTAACACATTCATTTATATCTGCCAAAACCGCACGTGAGTTTCTGGTACTCCGCACACTCTCTCTCTTATGAACAGCCTAAAAATCATAAACCGTAGCTAGGGATGGAAACGGATCGAATACGATCGAATAGTCTCAAACACAAATATGAATCCATATTTTTAAAACAAATACGAATACGAATTCAAATATTCTCGAATATGAATCGAGATGTCGTAACGTATACAAATTCGAATCAAATATGTACTTAATTCGGTCAAATACGAATATCCTCCTATAACTTCTGTAAGAAATCTTGATAGAACAAATTCCTAGCGGTTTTGCCGGTTTTTCACCGGTTACCGGTTTCAAACCGTCCAAATTCAAATTTTGAATCATAAAATTCGTCTAGGTTTTTCCCAGGCTCCGAAAACGGATCGAATAGCCTCGAATAAGAATATTCTCGATTATGAATGGAATACGAATATTCTCAAATACGGATACGAATATTCTCGAATAAGAATATAAACATTTTTGAATACGGATTTTGATTACCACATTCGCTTTTTCTCGTATACGAATATCGGATAAAACAGATTATCCGTTAACGTTTTTCACTGCTAGTTGTAGCTAAAAACTATAAGCCAAAATTAAAAAGAACAACCCAACAACTGATGCAGGGATCAGATTACGGATCAGGCGCAAAGCTGCTTGGTTGGGCTGAATTATTGTGGCTTATGGCTGAATTTCACTGTAGCTGGCTGAAATTACATTGTAGCTGATGGTGGCTTATTTGGCATAATTAAATTTAAAAAAAAATAAAAATAGAGAAAAGGGGTTAGCACAGCACGTGTAATGCAAACGAATATTAAAAAAACGAGTAAAAACGCTCAAAAAAATCTAAAAAATAAGAAAAGACGAAATTTAAGAATATTGAAAAATAAGCCAAAACCAGAAGCCGAAGCCGAAATAAGCGAGGCTTAAAGCAAGATGCTAAGTCTCCATCCAAGAGCGCACGTACCCAACAACGAAGACGCTGTAGCCGTCGAGGTGCCAGCTCTGTCCTCGTTGTTCGTGACCAACTTTGTATCAGACCGTGAGTCACACAACATGTAAATTGGTAGGCAAAAAATGACACCAGGATAGAATCGAAATCAGCAAACGGTGGGCACATTTCTGATCAAGCGTTGAGCCGTGGTATGTTTATAGAATACGTGATAGGTAGAATACGTGATAGGTAGTTGGGAGAGACGTTAGAGAATACGTAATAGGTAGTTGGGAGAGACGTTAGAGAATACGTAATAGGTTGTTGGGAGAATGGGCCGAGCCGATACTGTATAACTGGCCACTGTCAGCAACTCTATTGGTACGTACCGCCTTCCAGGAAGGGAGGGAGGGGTCGAGGAAAGCAAAGATCAAACTCACTGGTCTCATGCTACCCGGTAGTCTGCCAAACGGAGTTCTCTACATTCGGTCTCTTCAGAGCCAACCTGCTCTGATAACAAATGAAGGAAAGGTTTCTCTAGACTTCCCCGCGATCAGTGCTTCAGCACCTGCACCAATCACAGAAAGAACCGAATTGCCTGCCGTGGAATCGCCTGGTTTTCGTATTGTGGAGAAAGGAGAAGGTACAGAGAACAGAATGCATGTGTTGTATTCTTAGAAAGATTACATACTAATTCGTGGGTCTAACTACCCACTAACAAAACCCGACGCAACTTACGTCATAACTCTACTTACTCCGTCTTTCCTGTAGACTCGGACTAAGTTGTTAAGGAAAATAAACATGCACGTGCAGCAGCATATATCGTGCAAAGAAAAACTCAAACATGAGAACAACACTTACACATGCAAAAGAAAACTAGAAAAACCACACGATTACAAACGTGAATAATCACCTGTACGGGGAACTTAACGAATCAAGGTAGCGATAAGCGTGCTCACGACCAGGACCTTCAGCAGCATGGCAAGGTAAATCGCATGGGAAGTGAGCGCCACATTCCTCACCGTTGCAATCATCATCAGATAGAGCCCGAGGACGATGGTGAAGAAGAACAAGCACCCGGCAGCGCTGACTGCTATGGACTGGTTTGGCCCTACCATATAGTGGCTGAAGATCATGCTGATGAGACCACCACTGTTGACGACGCCAGCCGACAAGTCAAAGATGCCGTCAAGGTCAGCTTCGTTGTGATCGGTGCTTCGTTGCACTCCAGGGCGTAGCTCGTGGTGAAGGAAGGCGGCGACGATCGGGAGCGGCACGGGAAGGATGGCGTAGCCATAGTACTTGTTGAACGAGACAAGTCGGAGATATAACACCAGCACCAGGAGGAACCACGAGAGGTAGATCAAGGCAACGCCCCACTTTGGCTTTATCGTCGCGATGAGGTCAACGAGGAAGGCCATGAAGAAAGCTGCCATTGAGACCTTGAAGACCGCGTTTACGAAGGATGAGTAAGCAAAGCACGCGGCGAAAATGCTGATGGCGAACATGAGGGTCTTCTCCCAGTATTTGGAGCAACGTTTCCGCTGCTGCTCGAGCTGATCGGCCGGGGTGTCCTCATCAACGGCCTGCTCATATATGTCAGAATAAAAATTAGGTACGCGCCACTGCAAAGTTGCACGTAACCAGGAAGCAGAGAACAATGTCCGATCGAGCAAACTACTGTACGTACGTGTTCTTACCGTAAGAATGGTCAACGTGTCACGACCTAGCCGGGCAGTACGGTTGATCATAGGCTCGACATGGACGCTCAAGGACAGGAAAGCAGCCTGCTCGGTGGTCGCCGGCAGACGGTTTTCCTCAAAATCTCTCTCAGACACAGGCAGCAGATTGCCGGCTCCAGCACGCCATTGCTGCGGTAGCACGTGCTCCACGACCTGCGATAGCAAGGGGAAGAAAAAGTGGGCATCAGGAGTTGATGCATGAGAAGATAGTAGAGTCTGTAGAGAAACTTTTCGAGTCAAAAATTGTTTGTGCCACAGCCATCGTTTTTCTTAAAAATGTTTTAAATTATTCAAACTATAATTATCTAGTATTGCCCGTAAAATGCTTTAATGAGTATTAAATATTTCAGTTTTGCTATTGCACAGCCGACTGAAATTGCACTCTCAATCAACTGAAATTGCACACTCAATCAACTGAAATTGCAGCCCCCTCCAAAAAAACAGCTGCAACTTTAGGTGATTCAGTGTGCAACTTCAGGTGACCTGAAATTGCACTCTCAATCAACTGAAATTGCAGCCCCCCTTCAAAAAAACACCTGCAATTTTAGGTGATTCAGAGTGCAACATCAAGTGACTGAAAGATAAAAAAATTTCAGTCGCCTGTGCAATAGTCACTCCCTAAATATTTTTATTAGTACACCAAAAGTAAAAGTCGCGATATGAGTGACTTCAGAGTTCAGATTATGACCTTAGATACTAGTCCTAGAAAAAAGTAGCCAAAAGATTCTTTGCAAATTTCTTTGTTTTAGAATGCATTTGCCCATTGTCTAAAACAATCCAACAAAGGAGTAATCATCACAGAAGTCCTACATCTTTGTGCATTTCCTTCTTTCAATTTTATAGATCAAGTATCTTTTCCTTCAGATATATTTTAGCTAGGAGCAGAGTTAAAAGTTTCGGATGGGAAAACTTTTGGAGGTAATAGAAAGGAATGACTGAACAAAATTTCGTTCATTTCTTCGCAAATTCGGAAGAATAAAATTAAATTTTTGATCAAATTTAACCAAAATTTGGATAAAATTTAAACAAATTTCAAATAGAACCAAATTCAGTGAAAATTTGGCCGAATCAAATTTGTTTCGGAGGGTACTACCCTCCATTACGGATGAAATTGTTAACCCTGGCTAGGAGTACTATTTAATTGCAAATTAGCTAGGCTGGGATTGATTTCGGATAATAAAAAAGAGGCAATTAAGTGCTTGCCACAAGCAACGGTAATGATGCTACATGTCTTAGACATTCGGTACACGGTTCTGTTATACTAAATGAACATTTGCGACCGCAGTTTTGAGTGACAATTTTGTCACGTTAACCTTTTCGTTAACCATAAGTCCGTTTGAAGGACAAACGGACAGTGAATCAACAGAGTCAAGTTGTTCCGAGGATAAGGATTCAGCAGTCGATACATCTGTATCTATGGAATTTTAAAAACCTTGTTGATGAAATTGAAGTGAGAGGGCTCAGATGACAAACGGGTAAAAAGGGCAGAATTTCTGTGTTGGAAATACTAACAGAAAGGGTGGCTACGAAATGGGAATCTACGAATCTACCTATCCTGTCCAGTATCCACCAAACCTAAGCACATGCATGGTACGTACTTATCCATGAAAACTTTTTTCTCATGAAAACGAGAAGAGTTAAAATCGACACAAGAGACTTTAGAACTACTGTCTCCATTTGTGAATACTTGGCACTTTGGGCTAAAATTTTCTTTCACAAATACTTCTCATGTTCCCAATCTTATGTATATTCCAAAAATGCCCCTATAAATTATACACCTCCGTGACTTTTCTACCTCGTTATGCATGCTAGAGATATACATCGTCCGTCGCAGCAGCCAGTCCAGCTCCACCACCGTGCTCGATCTGTGCCAGTACCACATCCTCAGCTCCACCACCCTGCTCGATCTGTGCCAGTACCACATCCTCAGCTTCGCCGCCACGGCCTGTATTGCGCCTCTGTCGCCATACTCGACGCGCACTGCATCCTTGGCCCCGCCGCCACGGCCAGTATACATCGCCCGTGTTGCTCGCGACCAACTTAGTATTAGACCATGAGTCACACGTCGTGTAAATTGGTAGGCAAAAAATGATACCAGGATAGAATGGAAATCAGCAGATGGTGGGCACATTCTGATCAAACGTTGAGATGTTTAGAGAATACGTTGAGATGTTTGGAAACATGTAATCGTGGCCGAACCGATACGGTCCCTCTACGGTGGACGGGGCCACTGTCAGCAACCCTATTTGTATCGCCTTCCAGGAAGGGAGGGAGGGGTCGAGGAAAGTAGAGATCAAACTTCTGAATTCTGATATGATCAAGACTTAGTACGTACCCTGCTGCTGGTGATGAACCGAGAGAGGCAATCATGGACGGCGGCGCCGGCGTTGCTGAGGCAACGGAGCAGCAGATGTCGGAACTGCCACAGCCAGCAGTTATAAGGTGCTGAAGCTATGCCGACAATGATAACGTTGAATGAAGAGAAGGTGGTTTCTAACCTGATAGAGAAGGGAGAGAAGACTCAAGACAAGCCAGCAGTATGGTACTTAGACAACAGGCAAGCAATCACATGACAGGTACTTACTCCATGTTTCATGAGCTAGATGAAAAAGTACTCGGTGTGGTGCAATTTAGAGATGGCTCAACTGTCTAGATCAAAGGAAAAAGGCTCAATTCTCATGGAGTGCAAGGATGGAGGTCAAAACCTGCTTTAAGATGTGTATTTTAGAGCATCTCACCCACTAGAGCTAGTGCATGTTGATCTGTGTGGACCGATCACACCGCAAATGGATGCTGGAAATCAGTATTTCATACTTATCGTTGATGACTACTCCAGAGCTATGTGGGTATACATGCTAAAAAGCAAGGATGAAGCAAAATTCAGTTTTCAGAAGTTCATAGCACTAGCTGAAAATGAAGTTAATCACAAGGTCAAAGCTGTCAGATCAGATCGAGGAGGAGAATTACTATAAAAGGAATTCAACTCGGCCTGTGAGAAAAATGGTATAGCAAGATACTTTACAGCTTCGTACTCACCTCAACAAAATAGAGTTGTGGAGAGAAGAAATAGAACCGTGATGGCTATAGCACGAAGTCTGTTGAAGAGCAAATTTCTGCCCAGGAGATTTTGGGCAGAAGTAGTGAGGCACTCGGTTTATCTTCTCAACTGTGCCACCACAAAAGCACTAGGTGAAATCACTCCATATGAATTGTGGTCAGGAAGAAAACCGAATGTCATGCATCTAAGAGTATTTGGTTGTTTAGCACATGTGAAACCAAACAAACACTTGAAGAAGTTGGATGATAGGAGCAAAAGGATGATCTATCTTGGCTCTGAACCAGTCAGCAATGCATATAGGTGTTATGATCCGGTCGAAAAGAAGCTTCACGTGAGTAGAGATGTTGTGTTTCAAGAAGACAAATACTGGGAGTGGGAAGAACATCAAGACATGGAAAGAGATATGCAAAATTGGGTTACATTTGATGTTGAAGACAATAACACATGGAAACTCGCTGACTTACCTAAAGGTCATTGGGCCATTGGTTTGAAATGCGTTTACAAAGTAAAAAAGAATTCTAAAGGAGAGGTGGTAAAGTATAAAGCACGTCTTGTGGCTAAAGGCTATGTTAAAAAATATGGAGTGGACTATGAAGAAGTATTTGCGTCGGTGGCTCGTATGGAGACAATTCGTGTTCTCATCTCTATGGCAGCCCATGATGGATGGGAGATTCACCACATGGATGTAAAAACAACATTCTTGAATGGAGACATAGAGGAGGAAGTATATGTAGCTCAACCACCAGGTTTTCAGATCAAAGCGCAAGCTGAAAAGGTGTTGAAACTAAACAAAACATTGTATTGGCTTAAACAAAAGGTGTTGAAACTAAACAAAGCATTGTATGGGCTTAAACAAGCTCCACGGGCTTGGAACATGAAGCTTGACAAAAGTCTCACATCACTCAGATTCAAGCAGAGCAAGTCTGAACACGCCGTGTACACAAAAGGGGGTGTGAATACAAGGTTGATTGTGGGTGTCTATGTGGATGACTTGATAATTACTGGATCAAATCCAAGAGAAATTGTGAAGTTTAAAGAAGAGATGATGAAGCTATTCAAAATGACGGATTTAGGGCTCCTAAGCTACTATCTCGGTATTGAGGTGAAACAGTCTGAAAGTGGCATCTCACTTTGTCAATCTGCTTATGCTCTGAAAATATTGGAGAAGTGCGGCATGGGAGTGTAACCCATGTCAAGTTCCAATGGAAAACCACTTAAAGCTAAGCAAATCAGGCCCAGGATCTCCAGTCGATGCCACACAGTATAGGAGTATAGTAGGGAGCTTGCGGTATCTGGTTCACACCCGTTCAGACATTGCTTTTGCGGTCGGGTATATGAGTCAGTTCATGGAGAAACAAACTCATGAACATTTGATGCTGTTAAACACATCCTGAGATATATCAAGGGCACTCTGTGTTTCGGTGTGCAGTGCAAGAAAGGAGGTGAAGAGAAATTGCAGTTGGCCGGCTACAGTGACAGTGATAGATGTTTATGATCGAAAAAGCACAACAGGGGTTATGTATGTGCTGAGAGACAGTCCGGTAAGTTGGTAATCTCAAAAGCAAAGAGTGGTGGCATTTTCATCTTGCGAAGTAGAGTACATCACAGCAAGCGCAACATCTTGCTAGGGAGTCTGACTTGCTCGTCTATTAGGAGAATTGTCGGAAAAAGAGGTCATGAAGGTTGTACTCAAGGTAGACAACAAATCAGCTATATCATTGAGCAAAAATCTGGTTCTTCATGATAGAAGTAAACATATATATACAAGATATCACTTTATTAGAAATTGTATTGAAGAAGGAAGGATTGCTTTCAAGTACACCAATACAGATGAAGAGAAGGCCGCATACTGACAAAGCCGCTTGGTCAGATAAAATTCTTGGAGATGAGGAGGAAAATCGGCATGGTCAAAGTCACTAAACAAGATTAGGGAGAGAATGTTGGAAGTAATCTTGTTTTAGAGGTCATATACAAGTGTTTGTCATGGTCGGATATGAGTTCGTATCATAGTCGAACTTGAGTACGAGTTGTAATTGTAGTCGTAACTGAGTTGTAATCATAGTCGTAACCTAAGTAGAAGTCGTAGAGCTGAGTGGGTGGAGTCATGTAACCAGGAAGTACCAAGAAAAAGAGGAAAAAATAATAAAGAGAAGAGAAGGAAAAGCTATCAAGTTCATTATGTGCTCGCAGACGTGGTCATAAACGATTTACGATCACAACAAAGTGCTCGCAGACGTGGTCATAAACGAGTTACGACCACGGCAAGAGAAGATCGTAGACATGATCGTAAAGCATTACAATCACGACCACACAGCAGGAAGGCGTGGTCGTAAGGTGCTACGACCACGGTAGAGAAAGACGGAACGTGGTCGTAAGGTGCTACGACCACGGTAGTGCAAGAGTAAACGTGGTCGTAGAGTGTTACGACCACGTTGTGGAGAAGTGAACGTGGTCGTAGAGGGTTACGACCACGGCCGTTAAGAAGTGAACGTGGTCATAGGGTGTTATGACCACGTTGTGAAGAAGTAAACGTGGTTGTAAAGGTGTTACGACCACGGTGAACAGTGATCGGTAGAATCACTGCGTGGTCGTAGGGAGTTACGACTACGGTGATTGAACGTGGTCGAAGGAAGGCCAGCGCAGCTACGGTGAACGTGGTCGTAACTTTGGCTAAAGTTTACGACTACATAGTCAGAGCAGCGAGGAGTGATCGGAGGGGCTACAACGTGGTCGTAACAGCTGTCAGCGTGGTCGTAAACCCAGCAGAGCGGTCGTAGCGACGTATGAGGTGGTCGTAGCCGCTTGTACGTAGTCGTACGACTACGGGAGGTGGCCGTAGCAGTCGTAAAGATCCTAAAGCAGTCATAAAGATTGCAACAAACACAACCCTTTAACTGGATGTCACAAGCATCTAGCTAATTAATTGGCAGTTAAGCAACGAGAAATAGGAGAGATGGAATTAGGAGTCAGGTACGCGCTGCTTGTCTTGGATCAAAAGACAAGTTAGCGAGAGAAGTAGAAGCTAGCAAGCAGTATCAGAGACACTCGGAAGCAAGGAAGATAGAAGTGTAACATCGCGAGGAGACGACGAATGCACCTACCCTTGGGATGGGCAACGCGTTGCGAACCCTTCCGGCGAGGCAGTTAAAGAAGAAACGCAGCGCACGACGTGAAAGGCCGAACTGTTCGAGCATGGCGGCGCCACGATCGCCTGGAACTGCGGCCGGCGGCAGCTGGTTTGCAGCACCCGCAGCGTTTTCCGCCGGGGCACTCGCTGCCGCAAGTTCCTCGTCTTGAGTACCGCCATGTCCTGTCCGCTCCGCCACCACTTCCTGCAAAGATGATACGTACCTAGGGTTAAAACTCAACTCATCAGGCTAGCTACACAAACATTTTGATCTGTTGCATATACCAAGCATGCAAGAGGATCCGAAGCTGAGACATCGATCCCGACCGAGTTCTGCAAAACATTCAAAAGAGTACGTAGCATCTTCGGTGCTGTGCGGATGGTCCCGGCACGCACCGGCAAGGAGGCCGCAGCAGACTGCTGAATCTCTGGCCACGGGGGTTGCTCCTCCCAGAGGCCTCCGTCCCCGATCCCGAGATCTCTACGGCGGCCCAAAGGGTGCGCCGTTGGTAGTGTGGCCGCCTGCATAGATTGGCTCAAAGGGTGCGCTCAGCCATGTTGGAGATTGTGTCTGTGATCGCCTGCTTAGGGCTTGCCGACTGATCTTATAATCACATGCATCTAGCCCAACTGATGTTGATTGGTTCAGTTGGATGGTACAATGCATGCATGTCAACATCAGTCGGTCAACTGAACCAATCAACATCAGTCGGCAACTGAGATCTTGGCCCTCCCCGCTGCATTTTTTTACTCAAACTGAACCAATCGCATATGGCAGGTATGTCGGATGGGGTCACGCACGCGCTCAATCTGATGAAGTCACGCGCGGGGTTTTGACGCACAACAAAGCTTACGCCGTTTTTTTCTTGACTCAAAATAAAGTTGGAAAGTAAACATAACATAAAAACAAATTATTTAATTTAATCTGATGCTGATTGTAACAGGATCCTAATGCTCTATTACTTGACAAGTCTAACTTTCCAATAATTAACAATTAATTTATTTATTCCTTTATATTAGAAATTTTCGTGCATGTCTGATCATATCTGTCAATGAAATATCTGATTTGCAATCCGCCTGTGTCGCTATCTTTTTGGAGTTGAGATGAAGAAAATGAGCTTTATATTAATTGGGGGATTGACTATAGAACATTCATTTTTTTTGTTTTATGGAATAATCTTAGAAATATTTGGTTTACTAGTCATGACATTTACCACTAAATTATGTCATCTAATTCAAGAAATTCAAAAATACAACTAAAAAATAAAAGTTATCATCTAGATTTTTAATAAATTATCAGACAAAAGTCACATAAACTACCATACGCTAGACCCAAAGTTACCACCGTTAGTGAAACGAATTACCAACATAAGTTTAAAATTACCATTAGTTTATGAATTTGAGAAAAGTTTAGGAATTGCCGTCATTCGAACCCTAAGTTATTATTATAGTTTTAAGAAATTATCACTCTAAGTTCAAAATTACCACTATTTCCATAAGTTTGAAATATTTTAATACTTACCATCAGCTACACCCTAATTTATCATCTGTATTTTTATTAAATTATGGCCCTAATTTCAAATTTTACCATTATTTTGTGTTTGAGTGAAAAATAAAAATTTACTATCAGTTGCTCCCTAAGTTACTGTTGGACCGAAATGGCGACAGAGGGGGGTGAATGTCGCTCGCTTCAAAGTCGCCCCCGAGAAATCGAACACTGATTTTTCAGAAAGATGCAAAACACAGCACCTCACAGAAAATTAAAATTAATTTCTCTGAATTTTGGAACGCATGCGACACCAAAAAATTCAGCATAAATCAGAGACCAGCCAGTAAAAAATTCAACTGAAAAAAAATTTGTTTAATTTGCATGCAAAATTGAGAAAGATCAGTACACAAAAGAAAGAGACATGCACTAAAGAGATTTATCCAACGGAAGCACTTCTAATTCAAGCCAAAAAAAAAAGGTAAGCTTCCTACTGCCGAGAAGCTCTCAGAAAAAAAAAAACTTCAAGCAGATAAGAAATAAATGCAAGCGGCTAACAAAACTGAATTAACTGAGACTAAACACGAGTCCAAGTTTTTGGATTCTCGGCAAGAAGATTGCCAGCCGAAAACCTGCAGACAATCGAGCTTTTCTATTTCTGCCGAATACCACCCAGGAAGCAGCCGAAGACAGTATTCTTCAGAGAAAAACAGCCAGCTGCAACCTGCGCTCCCAGACTGAAAAATCCAGATTTTGCCCAAAACAAGAGAATTAGAGAAATGCTTCAAAACTCTTATAGGCAAAACTTCAAGGGACTATTCTAAACACTTCTGAGGAACCAAAGCACAAGGGAATCCAACAAAAATCCAAGAACTTCAGAGAATACCCAAAAACTGAAAAAGTTACAGAGACTTCACCAAAAACCAAATTACTCCCCAACCTTTGATCCTTTGGCCATGAAACTTTGAGGATATGTTAGCAATAGCCATGGGATAATCCAGGTCAAATTTCATGCCATCTCTCCAAAGGAATCAAGAATTCCACCAAACCCTAGAAGCTCAAAAGCAAGAACAGAGGAGCTCAAAAGAGGAAATTCGTGATTAAACTTGGTTTGCTCTTTGGATCAACTAGCCAAATAGCTTTTGAGCATCTCCCATGTCATAGCAACCCATTTTGGCACTCCCCAGCAACTAAGAACAAGAAATCAAAGATCTCACAAATCAAGCCAAAGGAAAGAACGAAGAACAGAGAGAGCACGAACAGCAAACTTCTGGAATTTCATTCATTGAAGCAAATGGAATACAGATACGTCCCGATACCGTGGACATTCGAACAAGAAGTTTGATTACAAGACTCTCAATCCATCTCACCCTCTCAATCCTCAAGATCACCAAGAGCTACACACGCATCTTGGGAGGAACACACCACCAACACAGAGAACTCACATAGAAACCATCGAAGGAGACACTTAGGACACACACACTCTGCCCTCAACCACTAAAGCCTAAAGCCAAAACAACCACTAAAGCCTATTTTGACTAAAGGAAACCCTAAAAACCCTTTGAGTGCTCAAGTGGGCATGCAGCCCCTCAATCCTTTACATAGCCCATGGCTAACGGGTCTCCGCCCCGTTACGCCCGCTACGTCTAACGGAGCCCGCTCCCGCTTGTGCAGCCACGCGAATTTCCCGATTCGCCCCTCGTGCACCTTCCGGGAAGCTTCCGCGCTCCTTGCCTCGCACGCATCGCAACCACCTCGAGTCCACGTCATCTTCGACACATCCCGACCGTTCTGACCTCAGCGTCACCTGCGCCTAGTCCGGTCCACCGTGTCTCGCCACGACTCCGCCTCGATGTCCTGCAGCCACACAGACAAGAAACACATCAAATAGCACCGCTCGATACATGAAAGCTTAAATACCATCACACTTACCACAGATGAAGTCCAAACCTGTCGAAACCAAGAATAGGCATCCTAAACCCATACGACCAAGTTTGACCAAAGTCCGACCGAGCCCATTGCACCAAGCAACGACATGGTCCGACCAAACAATCCAAACTCGACTATCCTAAACCTTTGTCAATTACTCATCACTCACATGGAGTCACGACCACATGGTCTCTCAGTTACCATTTGCACTTTTAACAGAATATCACCATGATTTTTGAACTTAATCATCATTTTGTGTTTGTGCAAACATGTTCAATATTTACCATAAGCAACACCCTAAGTTACCATCAACAATTTTAATAAAATTGCCACCCAATTCAGAATTACCATCAACTTCATGAGCTTGAAAGGGTTCAAGAATTATCGTATGTTGGACCTAAGTTATCATTTATAACTTCACAAAATTATAGCCCTAAGTCCAAAAATTACCATCATCCTTTTTGAGAAAAAAAATTGAAATTTACCATCAGTTCCAATAGTAAGTTACCATCTGAAATTTTAATAAATTATCTCCCCAAAGTTCAAAAATCAAAATCAGTTGCACCTAAATTCTTGCATACAATTTTTTAAAAAATTACCGACCTAAGTTGAAATTTACCGTTAGTTTGCGGGTTTGTAAACTCAAAAAAAATATCAATTGCACCCTAAATTATCATACAATTTATTAGAAAAATTACAATAAAGTTTTACAAGTTTCCATCTATAGCTAGGCAATGAGGATGTAGCAGAGATAGCAAGCGTAAAGGACGAGTGTGCATAGCAATGTGCAAGAGAGAATGTGGCCTACAACAAACAATAGCATAGGCCCATAGAGCATAGGGAGATAAGGCCTAGGCCCCAACACACTACAACTTTGTGTCCCATGAAAGCAAGTCCCACACAAAACATTTAGGGGCTCCCTGTTGTGCTCCCTCTCATCTCACGTATCAGCCGCACTCAATGATCCCGCCCACCCGTCCGCTGTTGTACGTTTGCACAGAAGGCTGGAAAATGTGATGCACCTGAAGACTACGGCGCACCTAGCCGCTCTATAGATTTTGTGTTTAAACAATGTGTTGCATTTTTGCCACTGAAAATAGTTGATTCATCCGATAACTTTTTTGCCTCACACCCTCGTCGTTGCAAACTGGGTCTAGAAAAGGAAGTGATCCTAGCTGTCATTGGGTCCCCAGCATCACAGTCCATCGGTTGTTTCCGTGTCTACCCACTTGCTCATATGTGCTCTTTTCCCACTCGATGGCATCGTACGGCTACAAAAGGGTGCACACTAAGCCTATGTGGCATTCTTGACAACAACATTGCATGGCTAGGAAGCGACACGCACTAAGGCAAATGTACGCCTTGGTGCATGAAAGGATTATTGATTAATTGGATATGATTGGAACTCCTTATAGGAATATCAAAATATTATATATCTGAGCCATTGTATTTTGCCTTTTTTGGCAACAAACTTCATCATTTCCTTTTCATTGGCATAAAAATTATCCAGCATCTTTGCTTCAAATTGTTTTGCATCTCTTAGTGGAATACTTTCCACTTCAGATGCATTTTGTTTCTCTGAGTTGAGTGCATGCTCATGCTATAGAAGTCTACCACATTCATAGTTGTAAATATATGGTGGCAACCTAATGTCAGTGATGACTGCAATTCTTGTTATTGCGTTGTATAAGTTTGATTTTGTCTGAATTTGCAAAGTTACAGTTTGCTGTCAGGATTTAAGAGGTTTGACCGACTTGGCAACGGCGGTCTAATCGGTCTGGCAATGGAGGTCTAACTGGCGGGTATGGAGCAGTCAGACCGGCCATGTGGATTTTGGGAAAATGGACACCAAACATTTGTGTAGGTGTGTTGAGGATGTCTATGCACTAGATGTCACTTAAATTGGAATTCACTACAAGAGATCTAACCTTCTATGACGATTATATTATGACAACAAAGCAACTTGTCACTAAATTATTCAGTTAATGACGGTTTTCAGGAGCCGATCTTAGTTAATGACGGAAATATATTACGTGTCACTAAGTCCAATTCAAAATCGTCATTGACTATTTTGGCATGATGGTTATGACAGATTTATATGACAAATGTTCATGCGTCATAGTTATTCGTTGAATAAAAAACAAAAATTGCTGGCCAGATTGTTCTACATGGAAGTGTGGGGATCATATGGCAGGAAACTATAAATAATGGGCCAAAAAAAGGAGGCTCTAGTGGGGCTAGAACTTGAAACCCTTGCCTCTCAAGGGAGGGTACTTACCACCAGGTTATGTTCATGTTTGTGTTGACACGTGTATAATAAACTCTTTGTATTATAAGTTAATTGTTAATACATCTGGAATTAATTCTTCTATTTAGTTGGCAATATGATATCAAGGAATTAATTCTTTAGGTTGTAACCAACATTCTGCATATTCTGGTTCAGAAAAAAACATTCTGCATATCAGTAGGCAATATGATTCCCTAACCCATATGAACTCACATGATTCACTCTCACATAATTTATCATATTACAAAAGTCCTTTGCAATGTTAATTTCTCATCTTTTTTGAATGCATAATTTTATCATATCATTATTAAATACTTGCTTCTCCTTACTTTAATGATAATTTACACCCTAATATGCTTTAAAAAAACCTCCGAATTTGCCCCCGGACTTAGGAAGCCAAAAAATTTCGTCTCCCCGCCAACAATTGCCGCCAGCCTCTCAGTCCCCCGTCATCTTTTTTTGGGCCAATTGCCACTTCTGTCCACTGTCACAAGCCTTTCCTGGACTCAAATCAAGGGTATTACAGTAAAATTCCTATACCACATGACATGGCACCGCACTAGTATCGCAGCATCCCGGTCTCATTTCCTCCTTCCCCGGTTCCCCCTACGCCTCCAGCCGCCACCCTCTTCCTTTCCAGTGCCGGCGCCACCACTCCCCCTCCACCCCCGCCGCAGCCCCTGTTCCCGCCCACACATCCAGCACTGCCGCCGGCTCCTGTTCGGCTCCGAGCTCCGAGCTCCGTTCCCCAAATCCCCAAATCCATTCCCTCCCAAATCCCCAAATCCATTCGCCGGATCCGGAGCCGGAGGGGGGACGCCGGGGAAGGGCTGAGGCGGAGTCGGGCTGCCGGCTGCCGGGGCCGGGGTCGCACCGTCGCGGCCTCGCGAGCCGGGGGGAGGCGGGAGGCGCCGACGCCGACGCCGAGGCTGGGATCGGGAGGAGCCCGGAGGCGGGAGGCGCCGACGCCGACGCCGAGGCTGGGACCGGGAGGAGCCGGGAGGCGGGTCGCGGGAGGCGGGAGGCGGTCGCAGGAGGCCGTCGCCGCCACCGGTCGCGTGAAGGCAGCCCGCACCGTGAGCCCATGAAGTGAAAATTTCGTTGTGACTCGTGAGTGTGTGAACTGTGATTTGTGAAGGCATCGCCGGCCGCGGTTGCCTTTAGCTTTAGGCGTGAAGTGAAAAGTTTCACGGTGATGTACCGATGTGTGAACTGTGTATTCTATGGCGAGCTTCACGAATTTGTGAAAAGTTTCACTGGCGTAGTGGCGTGGGAACTGAGAACTGTGAATGTGAAGTTAAGGCTTGCTGTCGGTATTCTAAATGTTCATGATCATTTAAGTAATTACATACAATTTGCTATTGTATCACTAATTTATTTTTAATTTTGATGTACAGATTGTTACCTCCCGGCCGCCCCCTCTTCCTTCCTAGTGCTGGGCGACGAGTTCCGCTCCAAATACAAGATGCCTCCTGGGAGAAAGGTGCAGACTGCCAGGACACAGACGCCTACAGGTAATTCCTAAAGCTTGAGCGCCAGGAAAGGGAACAACGAGTAGAGATCCATGAATGAATGGTAGTTGCTAAGGTCATGGTGGCAGATTGCTTCTAGTTAGAATTGAATTCAGCTATTAATCATCAACCAACAATCAATTGCTCTGAGAAACTGTATGTGCATGCATGTGCTTGCAAGACCATTGTACATGATGGCAGTTAAATTCAGCATGTTAACATGTCAAGTCATTAGATTACGACAATCAATAGTTCACATATTAATGTAATAATCACTAATGAGAAGAATAAGGTCCGTTCTTCTCGGCTTTTTAATTAATTTTTGGTTTTAATTTCAATCGACCGATACTGAATAGACCAATAACTTTTCACACATATGAGATGCCTCTCCGGGCCTCACAAATATTGTCCTGTGTTGGCATCCTTGATTTGGTTCCATCCATCCAACTTCACAGCATCCTATTTGTCCATAGTAAAAAAGGTTTGATAGGCAGACCAAGTGACCACCAAATGGGCTGTGTACATTTCACTTTCACTAGAAAGCAAGAGACGAACCTTCTAGCTCCCGAAAAGGCTCGATGGCCCTCTCAAGGCAAGGATCAGTTCTTCTGATTGTTGAATGGCCTTGTCATGTACACACAGTAATAATACAACCCCTATAAAAAAATGTCACAAAACATTGGTTCAGTTTACACTGACAAAGTACTAAACTGCCATCATGGTGATATTTTTTTGCTAGCAGCATACATTTTTATTTTTTGCTGTGAATGTACAGAAGCAATGGCACTTGATTGTGAAAGAGAGAGGGCTCAAAATATTATGAGGAACAATCAAGTCTTCCAAAGCCTTGGGCTCAGTGCCCTAGCTGCAATAGTTAAGGGTACAAGTGCAAGGAACAAGGATGATGTTCCTGAAAAATCAGGATGTCTGTACAATCCTGAGGACGATGAGGGCTCTAACCAAGATGACGAAGATGAAGTCAGCAAGGTACAAAGTATTGTTATTGATCATTATCATTTTGGTGACTGCACTTCCATTATTTTTGGGTCTAATTCTTCTTGTTTGCTTCATACTAGGCTTCTAAGGTGGATGAGGATGTACGTAACAAGAATGTCCAACATATTGGCAAGTTCTCTGCTGGAGGTTCGAAAGCATCAAAGAGAGTGGTGGCACCACAAGAACAAGGGGAAACTACTAGAGTTACTAGGCAAAAGATCATTTGCCAAACTAAGCCTCATTGTTGTCACACATGATGCATTGGCATCTACCAATACTACTACAAGCCGAATGAGGAGCACATCAACAACAATGATGAAGGCAAGTGCTTATGACACGGTCACCATATATGAAATGTTCTTTACTACATTAATTAGCATATATGCAATAGTGCTTAGTAGATCAAAGTTACTGGCTTCATTTATTTCTATCATGATGCTTCATTATAGACTTCATTGTTCGTTGGTATTTTACTATTGAATTCAGAGATAATGATACATGTTGAATCTGTACAAATAGTTTTAATGCTAATATCTTCTTATGCATTCACTATTATTAGCACGTATCAGTCCTAGGTAACAGTACAAACATTCAGATATGCTAGTAAAATCAGATTGCTACTTATTTAGTAAATCTGGAATATATTTGCTACTAACTCTGCAAATGAAATCTTGTTAGGTGCATTATCTGCAAGTGCACAACAGGTGCATCGGGGAAAAACATTCAGTTAGGTGCATTAAAATTCACATTGCTGAAGGGAATAGAAGGCCGGAGGCACCAATACAAGCTGCAAAACTTGCATCAGAGGCTGGGATCTCACTCAGGCAGTATACACAAGGTATGACCAATTGATAGCACTAGCGACCAATACTATTGTTAGAAGCATTTTATGGCCATTTAACAACGACATTCTTACAGCATCAGTGAATCAGTTTAGTTCTTCATATACTTCATATACTTACTTGTTTTCATTCCTCTTTACCTTACAAATTTGTGTGGTCTACAGGACACTTGTGTCAAAAACCAAGTTAATCGTGCGAAAGTCCAGTTCCAGCAGCGTACAGGCTCTCGGTGTTACATTGCACATGCCTATGTCACGGTGGGACAAACTTAATGCTATGTGATCTTGTTGCTGATCTTCTAATTTACATGGATTATGGATTGTTATTATTGTCTCAAGGTTCATGTTTTGAAATCCAGCATATACCTCGTACATGCTTGAAATTGTATATATGCCTCTTTTCATGTGCTTCTAATTTACATGTAAACATACTTATTGATCATGTGGGAATGAAAAATACTTGAATGAGCAAAATTTGTTCAATGAGCTTGTATTTCTAAGTCTAGGTTCTATAATTTGCTACTATTTGCATGAGTGCATTGCTAGTAGCACTTTGGTCACATTTCATTTCATTAAAGTCTGCTGCACATTATTTGAAATGAGAAACCATGAAATTGGTTCAAGCTAACAAGTTTAAGTTGATTTCTCATCATTTTAGAAACAAGAAAAATATAAAGACACAGAGCCCACTGCAATTGATTTGTTCAAGGAGATGCATTGCAGCAAGAAGAGTGGTTTTTGTGAGCCTATCCAAAATGCAATTGTAAGTACTTTTCCCCTCTTCTTCAAGACATACTTGAAAGTAACTTGAATACTGTCTCCTCTTCTTAGTTAAGCATGGACACTGTTGCCTTTACTTCATGATTGGAAATGATTGTGGGCTGTTTTTGCTGTTGTCAGAAATGATGTTGCAAGAGTTATGATGTACTTATTGCATAAGACTACTTTGTTACATTATTTATTTCCCAGTTGGGTGAATGTAGTCTTCTAAATTTAAATATGATATATTGCAAGTACACTGTCTTTTCCTTCATATACTGCTTTTAGCTCTTGTTTGAGGTTAACTTCGTACATGCTTGAAATGATGTTTGAGGCTATTTTGGCTAAAGTAAGGTCATTTTCGAAGTCTCCGTAAAGTATTACTGTAGGCTGTTTTTCCTATACTGCTAGAAATCTGTACCTAATTCAATGCTAATTTTTGCATCATTCTGTTGCTAGGCTGCTATGGAAGCAATTGAGGCTGAACCAATGCAAGAAGGACAACAGCCGATGTCTTCTATTGAAATTGTTTCCAAGGTGCTGCCGCAGTCAAGCACATTTCTTCAAAATGTGGGGCTGTCAACCTCCAAGCCAAGTAGTAGAAGTGCAGTTAGTTCACAGTGCGGGAGCTACTGGGCTCAACTTGAGGCCAAGGAGCAAGAATCTGCACAACTTAAGCAAGAGGTGGCTAGCTGCGCATGAAATTGACAGTTTGAAGAAGGGACAGCAAGAAACTCATGCCCTCCTTCGACAGCTGATTAACTTCAATCAGGGTCAAGTCACTCCTCCCTAAAATTTGTGAGCATCCTTGTCATCTAGATATGCATCCAGGCGAGTTGGTTAAATTATGCCTTTTGTATCTATCCCTGGACTTTGGGCTAGTAAGAGTCTTTGGTGAACTCTGTAGCATTTTGGTGTAGCTTGTGGCTGCTGCAATACAAACTATCAACTTAGTATTGCTTTAGCTTACAAACTATTTCACACTTTAAGCTGTGATGTATGACTGAGCTGGATGTATGAATGAGCTGGATGTATGGTTGAGATTATTGCTTCTAAACTGTTGTTGAATGGATGTTGACTATGGAATTTGTTATGAATCAATGTATGGCTGTCATATTTGTTGAATTCAATTGTGTGGTTAGTATTGTTTGAATCCAGTCAGGCCACAATTGGTCCTGAAATTGGCGTGTTAGAAATCAGACCAATAAAAGGGTGTATTAGAAATCAGCCCAATAGAACTAATGACGATAAAAATCGTCACTGCATCAATGCCACATCACTTGACACGTCAGCTACCACATCAGTTTGACACGTTAGCGCACACGTGGCAGTTGTCTAGTTGAGATTTCATGACGGTTTTAATGACAGTACTGACCGTCATTATTGTTGGTGACGGAAATATTATTGTCACCAATTCTGTGACAGTTTACCCTCGCCCGTCATGGAAGGTGCTTTAACACGCACCTTCTGTGACAGTAGGTATTCCGTCATTGCACCGTCACAAAGCGTGTTATGGTGACGTAAAAGCCTCTATCTGTGACCTAAATGAACCGTCATAGAAGGTCAGATCTCTTGTAGTGATTCTGAGCTGAAACTATATAGAGATTAACCGAAATTCTAGAGGATATTTTCTGGTTAATCAAAATTTTAGAGGGTGTTTTTGGTGCTTTTAAGCAATCTAACTGATCTGTAGTCAGTGGTTAGATCGCTCCCTTGTTACCGGGAGAAGTTTGAATTAGTTCTATATTCTTTGACGCCAGCACGGTTGAAGCCCCGTGAACGCCTGCGCCATGCCGCCTACTAACCGTGCACTGCCTTGCTGTCCCTCCTGCGCCCTACGCTCGACAGCGCATGCCCCGAGCACCGCGCCCATGCTACCCAACGCATCGGTCTTTGCCCGACAGTCCTCCCTCACCATCCATGTCTACAGATGTGCCACCTTCTCTTGCATAACACTTTCCCTGGCTATAAGAAGCCCGAAACCCCAATGCTTGCCCCCACTACCCATCTTCCTCGAGCACCCACACCACCATGCGCTCGAGTATTGACCGCCTCCCCCGTTCGCCGTTCTGTCCACACCAACGAAGCTCTCACCTATCCACTCGTGTCATGACGCGTTCCTGCAATTATTCTTCCTCTCCGCCAGTTTAATTGCGTTTTTGTGCACCGAGCTTGCCGGAACGCCCATCCTCCTCAAGTCCGGCCAGACGCCACTTTCACCAGCACCATTTCTTCTCCTACCAGCTTCACTCCAATCGCATGCTATGGTAGCACCTCCTCAACACCCCAGGGCTTCTCCAACTATCGGCCGCAGCTCTCCCCAGCCCCAACCCACCACCACTGGCAACCTCACCACGCTGCCCCTGTGCTCCGGCGCTGGCCTGCTGTGGTACGTTTCCCTCGCTCTTCTCCTGCTCATGCTTGCCCCCTTTTCTTCCCTTCCCTTTCCTTTCCGGCCACCATCGCCTCCGTCGCCCCACCATGCTCGGTCGATCCACGCCGTTGCTGGCCCGCCATGGCACCCCCTTGGCCGAGCTACTGCCTCCTATGCCCTCTCGGTCCTCACCTTGACCCATTTTAGGGGTCACCTTCACCTCCCCGGCCTTTCCTCGCTGGCATCACCGCTGCCGCTGGCCATGCGCTCCTCTGTCGGCCAGCTCAGGCTCCTCTGTTTCCTTTGCCAAGGCACCACATCACCACTTCTTGCAAGGCACCACATAACCTCTTCTTGCTTCCTTTCTCCTCCCAAGACATAAAAGAGCAAATGTCCAGTTGGTCACCAGGGGCCACTTAAGTCTCTCACTTTTAAGTCAGGGTTCGAATCCCCTTTCCGGGTCTCTTTTTATTTTTATTAGCTCTTTTCCATTAGAAATTAATTTAGCTAAATTCATAATAAAAATGTAACATAATTAAGGATAAGGATAAAAATCTAATCATGAATTGAAATGGAAATTTGATAAAATACAATTTATGATTAATCATAAAGATAAAAATCTAGTTGTGAAATTAGAATTAAAGTTTATGCCAATTAATTTGCAGGGTTTGAATCCCCTTTCCGGGTCTCTTTTTATTTTTATTAGCACTTTTCCATTAGAAATTAATTCAGCAAAATTTAGAATAAAAATGTAATGTAATTAAGGATAAGGATAAGGATAAAAGTCTAATCATGAATTGAAATGAAAATTTGATAAAATACAATATGATTAATCATAAAGATAAAATCTAGTTGTGAAATTAGAATTAAAGCTTATGCCAATTAATTTGCAGGGTTCAAATCCCCTTTCTGCCATGTCTCTTTTTAATTTGTTAGCTCTTTTCCATTAGAAATTAATTCAGCAAAAATTAGAATAAAAATGTAACGTAATTAAGGATAAGGATAAAAATCTAATCAGGAATTGAAATGGAAATTTGATAAAATATAATTTATGATTAAACATAAAGATAAAAATCTAGTTGTGAAATTAGAATTAAAGCTTATGGCAATTAGTTGTGGAGGAACTAAATATTGGTTAGATCATTGTTAGCAAAGTCTAGCCAATTAATTAGCTTATAAGAATTAATTGGAGGCAAGACACTTAATTAATCATCTCTGAACTGAAGTATACTCTATATAAAAGGACCACATAAAAAGTAATAAACTTTGCTATGAAACTAAAATGGTAGGTTACGCAACATGAATTAGTAGAGCTTTAATCTTGTTTAAATCCATGCCAATCAAGAAATTAGCAAGTTGATTAGTCTACAAAGAAACGTAATGCAAGTTTAAAACTTGAGAAGGTATTCAAATTAATTCTGTTGTCTGAAAAATCCTTAGTCCCTTTTCGAATTATTGGTCAATGATTAATAAATATAATTGAATGGTAAGTCAATAATATTTATCCATAAACATCGAGGATTAAAATAAATCCACTTTGCATATAATTTATCAAAAACAATTACTATATCAGTAATGTGTATCTCAAATCTTTTTTGCCAATAAAAAATGTAACATTAAAATTAAAAGAAAAATAACTAACACTTATGTCTCTGCCACTTAAATTAAAATATACCTTGCTTTTGAATCAGTGACTCTCAAGAATAATTGGCATGCCACTATCATCCATCTTAAATACAAACATTATTAAAAGACACATAAAATGATGTCATTTCATGTAAAGAACATCTCTAATTTTAGAATCTTGTTAAATAGCAATCTCGCCTAAAATAATGATCACCATATGTTTATCTCAGGAAGTAAGATCACTAGTGATAATTAAAAATACCTAGTACACCGGACAATCTTTCACATCTATCTTAAGTCCAACCTAACTCATGAAATTGCCTTAATAAATATAAAATAGCACAAGAAGCTACTAATTGAAGATTGAGCCGAGGTAGTCTTCGAATGAATATCCATAACCGTCTTTGAATCTTGAGTGGAATATTTTCGTAAATATTCCTTCACCGTTGACCCCCTTTGTCTTCCTTCCCGGCAAAATATCTCCGCCCAATATCGTTGATTTTGTCAATCATCCCCCACTCGCAAAACCATATCTCTGATCACCAACCCAATCCTAATAAACTTAACTAATATCAATTGGATTTATTTTGATATTGGATTTATTTGGCTTTCAATCTTTTAGCGCGTAATTAGAATTTGAAGTCCCGAAAAGGCGATGAATCAAGCAAGGGCAAGACCAGGGTAAAATCAAAAGACTGAAGATACAAGACCACTGATCGAGAGGGCTTTGATTAGGATCAAGGCCATGGTAAAAATTGAGCGAGGCAAGTCATCACTTTGATCATATTGAACCTATATTTATGCAAATTATGTTTGTTTAAATTATTAAATTGCATGCTTTTATTTGTCAAGCAAATATATTCAAATATAAGGATGTAGTTAAATGCCTATCTTGCTCCTATTACTATATGTCACCCCTTGGATAAAATTTCCTCTTTAATTCCTTGTCGCCTTATAAATTATACTGGTAACCTTACTAGCTATAGGTTGTATCTAAGCACCATGCCTAGCTTTGCTTAGATACTCGAGGGCATTAATTTGCCCTAATCATCATTTTTCAAATCATGAAAATGAATTTTGGGCAACCATTGCGGGAAATGGTTGGTATGTTGAATAAGTGGTTTTTCTGCTTCTCAAAATCCTTAAAACCTGTTTTACATATCTGGGCAGATGGTAAGAGGTGTTGGTGTTAGGATAGCACTAGAATTTGTGGCTTGGGGAATAACCACCCAGTTAGCTCTAAGGACTGAATATGATGATGCCCTCCCAATATAAAACAGTACAACCACAAGTCTATAATGGGTACGATCTGGCCAACTAATTTGCACAGACCCAGTGTGGGGTGCACTAGATAGATGAACACGGGATGAGTGCTAGTCTCATCCACGTGTGGCACAAGAGGGGGCTTCTGGAGGGGTGGCCTCACTCCACGGCAGTGAAACCTTAGTGGGTGTAGCCTCACTGAGAATGTGCATTCGAAGGCCTTGCGGTAACCTATTTGATTCACAAGTCTAAGGAAACCTGTGGATACATCAAGACAGTTATCTCTTATGGGTAAAGCTATGCAACCTCTGCAGAGTGTAAAACTATTTGAATAGCTATACCCACAGTCAAGAGTGGGCATGGGAACTTACTTGAGTTAGTGTCTACCTGAGTTAGTGTCTATTTCAAAAACTTTTTGTGGATGGGATGGAAACTCATTTGGCCGTTGAGCCCTAAATTTGGAATTGCCCTGGGCGTGACCTAGTGATGATAGTAACTAGCATGTAGTGAAGGTCACCATGCGCTGTAACAAGTGGATGTAGCATGCACTGATATTAATACTGCATTCTCTCAAGAAAATCTGGAAAATCTGGTTTAGTTAAAATTATTAACTCATAGGAATTTCCTATTTATTGTAACTTTCAAAACGATGCTTTTCAGCAAATAAAAGAACCCCTAGCCTCCATTGACAGCCTTGCATTTATTATTATTTGCATTCTGTGTGGTAGCTTGTTGAGTACCTTTGTACTCACTGTTGCTCAATTACAATCATCCAGTAAGCCAGAAGGAGTAATACAAGACAAGATCAAACAACAATGAGGCCAAGAACTCGATCATGAACCCCAGTTGGCTACCTGTGGGCGTGTCCTAGGAGTCTCACCTGTGTGAAGATTTCGTTTCCGCTGCTGTTTTTAATGGTTTCGGCCTGATCGGCCCATGTAAGTACATTATTGTATTATTTACGCTTCCGTATGATATGTCTTTGGTATACAGTAATATATCTGTGAGTACTATCTACTGATATAGCTAATAGCGTGATGAAATCACAGAGGAATTTGGATTGAAAAGTCCAGGTCTGACACTATGCAAGGTGTTAGTTATGGCGGGAGTCCATGCAAGTGTTAGTCATAGAGGGAATCTATTCATTGTGTTAATCAAGGCTAGGAGTGCCTGTAGTACTCCAAAAATATCCCTCTTGATCCGTGCATAAATAGAGAAAAGTGGATACGTGAAAAGAGAATGCTGGTTTTTTTAAAGAAGTCATTCCCCAGAACGAGTCGTACAGGGAACTTGAGTTCGAATCTATCTCGTACCATATTAAAAGGGGTCGTAGAGAGAGAAGAGTTCAATATCTTAGATGTCAGGTCTTTCTCTATTTTTTAGTGCTGCCGCACACCATAGCCATAACTGCTTTTATTTTTGAATTTTAGGCATATTTAGCCCCTGTTCATCCGAAATTCCAGCTCTAGAACCCTTATCCCGTAAATTCCACTTCTAGCCCCCTCTCCACCGCGTGCTACATGCGGGGCCGCAGCAGGTGACGTGCTGTGCCCCGCGGCTGTAGCAGCACGGCAGCTACGCTCCAGGCTGCAGCAGCACGCAGCTACACCCCGGGGCTGCAGCAGGAGCTCGGTAGCTTGAAAAATTATGAAAATTTTTGTAGAGGCTCCCGATATAGTACGGATTATTGTGTAAATGTTTCAGAATTTTATGTGCCTTGGATGTTTCTCGGAAATTCATGGAATGTCTCTGTTTCACTGGAATATTGTAACTATTTCAATTTGGGAATGTTCATAAATAAGCTCAAATGACCATGCATGCGAAAAATACTTGTATGAATGGAATCCTTGTGTGATGTGGATTGCAATGGTGTTACATGCATTGCCTGATTTTGTAGTTTTGGATGAGTTTTGAAGGATAGAAGAAGACTTGTTCTTGGCTTGCGAAGAAATGACAGTGGGGTGAACAGGGGAAATGGCAGTGAGTGTTCGGTTTTGGGAAGAAAAGAAATGGACGTGGGGAGGCAAGTGGCTAGTAGCAGGGAGTGAATGAGAGAAATTTAGTTTTGTAAGCTAGTTGGAGAAAACAGGAAAAGATTGATCTACAGGCGTTTTGTGAGCTATGAACGTATGATGACACGATTTTGAATACATGCGAAAACAATCAATCAAAACAATTAAGTAAGTTTTAATGCAACCTTTCAAATGATTCAATTTAATGATATAAATTTTAATTGAAAATGTTTAAACTACACCCAACATTTTGTGAATGGTTTAAATATAAACAACCAGATTTTGAAAAATTAGGATGTTACAATTCGCAAATTATTTTCGCCAAGAAAATAATATGCATGTAAAAAGTTTTAAATTTTACTCACTATTGGCATTTTCCCTGGAATTTGGGACTTTTGTATATGAACTTTTTGCATCCCCCAGGCGTTGCACTGGGTGGAGAGGGGGTCATAAGTGGAATTTATGGGAGAGAGGGGCTAGAGCTGGAATTTTGGATGAAATGAGGGAAAGAAAGTGAGCAGCGGGAAAGTTTAGGAGGGAGAGGAGAAGGGAAAAGCGAGAATTAGATCAGTGTTTTGTCATCTGTTACTTGGTAATGATCTGGTTATTTTCTACCTGTTTGCTAATTATTTTAGTAGAGATTAGAGTCCGGATTAGAGGAGAAGTAACAAGAGTTCATTAGGGGAAATGAGTGGTAGACTGGGTTAGCCTGAGGTAATATTTTATTACGATTTCGGGTATTATATGGACATAATTTAGGGTTATCATCTACTAGACAATTGTAGAGAAATTCGATAGCTTTCTGTAGAATATTCAAACATGTCGATTGAATGATTAACTTTCGAGATATGAATTTTGTAAACCTATTGTCTGGTATATTATAGTCAATTGGCAGCACTGTAATGAACAATAGATTAAAAAAGTAGATGGAATAATTTGGGTATTTGCTCTACATGAAAAATATAGGTAATAGAAAGTTATGATTTTTTTGCTACCTCCGTGTCGTCGGTCAGGCCATGTTGACCCAAAGTATCGGCCCAGTATTTCCAGAAACATATTTATAAATTTTATGTATATGCAATAGATATTTTTTATTAATTTTACGTGCTGTATTATCTTTTTTAGATTCATGCTATGTTATATTTTGATAATAGGATAGTCAAATATTTTCTTCACTAAATATGTATAGTACTGTACTTCCACCCTTATTTATTATAAAGCTTTTTTTACTTTGCACAAAGTTTAAAGAGGTGATGAAATGAGAAATGTAGTGAGCGCCACATTCCTCACCGTTGCGATCGTCATCAGATAGAGCCCAAGGACGATGGTGTTGAAGAACAAGCACCCAACAACGCTAACTGATATCAGGGGGCAGAACTAAAATGAAAATGATGGCCTTCATCATTCAACCATACATATAACAATATATATGATTTTTAAATAATTTTATACTAAATAGTAATATATTCGGTAATTTTTAGTATCAATACTTCCAATATCAGTGTATAATGATAAAAAAAGTGATCAAAATACTTACCAAATGAAGAAGTTCGATAATAATATTAGCTAGTTGTAACAAACTGAATGAACTAAAGGTGAAACTACAGATAAAAGTTGGTTGGTTTTTTGTAAAATACATCATCCGACCTCAACGGTCTGTTAAAATAGAACAAAATTACTAACAGTTTTTAAGTAAAAAATAGTAGAATGATTAAATGTAAGTTAATATATTACCTTTTAGTTTTTACATTCTTTCAAGTTAATTAAGCGACAAACCACAACATCATTAGTAATTTTTATCAATTCTTATTTCTCCACATAGCAAATAAGTATATCTATCATTAATGGAACCATCACCAATTAATTAAAAAAGTCAATTAGATATTTGTATGTTCAACAGTTTAAGTACAATATAACAGAATAAATACGTCCAGCGGCTTACTTACTAGACATTGTGATCAAATACTATAATTTTTCCTCTGATTTGCAATGAGCTAAGCCAATATTCCAAAAATTAAAATTAAAACACTAAGCCTTAATTCTACGATTTTATAAAAATCAATCAACAATCATCACACTGAAACTCTAACTCATAACTTTAGTACCTATTTTTGAAACAAATTGGAAGAATTGAGATAAATTTAGAGCAAAGTACATACTAAGGGTAGACCTAAAGCTTCCTTCGACCGACGAGTGTGTGAGGCAACAGGGACCAGGCAGCGCCGCGGTGAGATGGCAGGCGAGGGCGGATGGTGGTGCCAATTTCTCTCGTTCTCTGGTGACCGTTGACTGCCTGGTTGGGTGCGGCTACGCAGTGCTCATGGGCTCTGAGGGAAGCAGAGGCTCCTCATGAATTGCTGGTAGCAACTAGGAATTTTGGCCATTAGTGCTCCCTTCATTGGGCTTTAAGAAAAGACTTGGGTGCACTGAGTTTAGACTAGGGATTCATACATAGACTGAATGTGCTGATCCCTACTAAATTTTTTTTTGGATCTGGTATCCTGTGACACCACGCCTAATTACTTGGTTTCGCCCATGACTGCTATGGAAGTGGTTGAAGATCATGTTGATGAGCCCACCACCATTGACGATGCCAGCCGACAAGTTAAAGAAGCCCTCGAGATCAGCTTCGTCGCTGATGATGCCTTCTTGCACACCAGGGCATAGCATTTGTTGAAGGAAGGTGGCAACAATAGGGAGCAGTGCGCACCAATGAGGGAGTGTGCTTCTGCCACCGTCTCCGCTCCCTTGTTCCTCTTCCCATACTATTTTCTAAACCCTACAATCACAGCTGCGTTGGCCTTGTGCCATGCACGCCACCATGCTTCCTCACCAGCGAGGCCCAACGACTTCTTCCCCACCGACACTACCTCCCCCGCCATTGAGAACCGCCAACGTGGCAAGGCCAGGCGCCTTCTCCATGGCCTCCTCCTCATTTTTTCCAAATAAAACTTTTTTCTCAATCAAATTTTTTTAGATTCAGATTTTTTTTCTCAATTGAAAAAATGGGTTTTCTCTCAAAATCAAGATTTCTTTTTAATTTTTAATTGAAATTTCTCTCAACATTTTTTATCAACTTTTTTCAAATCAGATTTTTTCTTGAATATTTTTCTTTTTTAATCTGTTTTTCCTTGAATTTTTTCATTTTTGAGTCGGATTTTTTTCTTGAATACTTTTCGATTTTTTTAGGATAGGCGTGCTCCGTTCTCAATTTTTATAGACATCCCGCCTACCTTAATACAGTACCTTAATTTGTTCTTAGCATTCGGCCAAACCCTCTCAAAATTCACCCTAGCACGTAAGAGTGACATTTCTTTAATTTTCCCGCGAAATTCACGTGCATGACTGGAACATTTTTTTTGTTCGAGAATGGCATGAATGGAACATGATCCAGTAAACCTAGACATATATCAACAAAATAAAGCCACTTCGTACAACGACGTTTATTATACCTGAATCCAAATAGGACATATATTTTATGATGGTAGGTTTACCTTTCAAAAAACTGATGGAAGGTTTGAGGTTACCTAGGCTAAAAGAGGATTTTATGAAGCTGATTTTATTACCGTTAGAATTATGTATAATGTTTTAGATTCTTTTTGTTTATACTCTGATCCGGATAGAAATGGTTCGACCATTTCAACTCCTAATTTTGTTGAAGACTTGACTATGCACATGTTGACAATTGGTTCCATATGGGCCGTTTTTTTTCATTGCAAGGTAGATGTAAACGCACATGTCACTACACACGCACACAGCATATGCGCTCACACACACACGATTATATCCCTAGCTGCTTCATAAAATTTTTACGAGGATTCACTCATGCATGTATAAAGATGTGTACTAGAATTTGAACTCGATAAATTGAGGCCTACGTTCACAGCTCTGCCCTAGAATTTGAATGCATGCATGTATAAAGATGTGTACTAGAATTTGAACTTGATAAATTGATGCATGGATCTCGTGTTGTTAGCACTTCCCTCGTTCTTGTCTGGAGCTACGCCACCCTCTTCAACTGCCGATGGAAGGGTGTACGGCGGCTCTCTCTAGAGCTACGCCTCCTCTGTGCCTCCTACAGGGGTGGAGCACTTGTTTATGTGAAGCAGTCGTGCTCAATTAGCTTTTTTTTTTTAAAACTATAGCATAAGGACTGCCCTTAATTGATTATAAAGAGAAAGCGAAGTCTAGTTACTGAGTAAAGTCCTAAGCGGGCTCCCAGAAAAGAAAAGGTAATACAGAGAAAGCGACAGCTCCGCGAGCTTCTTGGCTCCCGCGAGTGCCCAGGTAGATGTCGGCTATGAGTGAATCCATGGTAGGTGTCGTTGATCGGAAAATTTGAGCATTTCGCACCTTCCAAAATTCCCAAGCCATGAGCATTAGAGCAAGTCTTATAATACAGCCTTCAGCTGGCTGTATGGATACTTACAGCCCACTTATCAGCCTACTCATATAGTAGTTACAGCCAGCTGAAGGCTGTATGATCTACCCCTTCCTCTAACAAAGTTTCTTGGTTCTTGTGCTTCAGCTGGCTGTAAGCTTACAGCCCACCTCTCTTCTCTCTCCTCCTCTCTCTCCTCCACCTCAGCATACAGCCAGCTTACAGGCTCTTATAATACTTGCTCTTAAGAGTGTCCTGGTGGTTCTAGAGGACGTAAGTATATCGGACGGAGAGCTGACTCCACCAGTTTACTGGTTCTAGGGAATTACAAGCCATCCAACGTACCACTTGCTCTGCAGATGTAGGAGTGCCATGAAAAATCTTCTTGCATGCAAGCAAGAAAGGTATGCGTGAAAGATGTGTATGAAAACGACTTGCTTAATCTCCAGGAGAGCAAGCTCATGAATTGGGTGTTAATTTGCTCCACATATCTACCTGTTTGTGACATAATAGCTATACTACGACTGACCAGGCTAGATTTTTTTTCCTCCGTCACGGCCAACGAGGGGGAGCATCTCATCTGCTCACGTATATCCAATGGTATAGTTTGTGATCTTTTATTTCTACAAAGGCATCTATGCAACCTATGGGTGACATGTACTCCTTTTGGCTCAATATAAGCAGAAGTGGTCCCTACGTGGACCCTATTTCATAAAGAAACGGTTTGGAGTGTCTCACGGAGCACGCTATACATCGTGCGTGCTTAGGCAACCGCTTTGAAGCTACTCACAGTTTGTCTGAAAGATCGGGATTTGACCAATTTCCTTAGATGGCTAATTTTGTCCACCGGCTTCAATCTACTTCACAATTTTCTTTGAAGAAACCTTCTCAGCTACAACCAAGGCCTTCATATTCGCGTCATCCATCTCCGACACTGACCATCTAGAAGAGGACTTCGTCATTTTCTCTAAGTGGTTGGTTAGGATTCAAAGAAATTGGAGGAAGAAGAAGGCTTGGTCGACGGCGAAAACCTCGAAGAAGATTAGAGCAGGAGGGGAAAGTAAGGAGCTCAAAAGTTACATCAGAGTAAGTTTTTATACATGTATGAGTCAGTTACCAATATCGAGAACCCAACAGTTATTACCTTTTTGGGAACCACTCCGAAAAGACAGATCGACAAGAATCGATTCGTATTCTTCTGTTTGAACCCGATATGTCTTTACAACTCAAGCGAAATTACCTTTTTGACCAAGTTCATCTCCGGTCGAAACAAATCGAAAAGGCTTAACTTTTGGTCTTAACTTGTCTACGACTTCTCTTCCTTAAGTAAGTTATTTTCATTTGAAGTTGAGGGGCTAGATAACGAGAATATAACAATCCTCAAATTATTATTTATCTATAAATGATATTATGACGTCATTATACTTCTTGGGTATACCCCTTATGTGTAAGGGAGAAATTTAGCCAAGTAATCGTAAGCCCTTCTATGACCACTCTTTAGTCGTAAGTGTTTCTACGACATGACATGGTCGTAAGTCGTTCTACGAGAATCTTATATTCGTAGATTCTACTACAACTTCGACTGACTTGTCTACAATAGCTTGCCACACCGTGGGCCTGTCTGACAAGGCAGTTAGCATACGTGACTATTCTCTTAAATAACTGTGCATAACCTCTCTCTGACAATAACCGCTGCATAGTGGGTGAGATGCCACATCTCTCTAACAATAACTCCTATCAGATAATTATCATATGAAACGTTAAGGCGTCTCTTGGCGTAGAACAACTGCCGCCACTTCGCAAGCTATATAAAGGTTGACATCAAGAGAATAGGGGAGGAGAGATTCGACGGATTGAGCAGACCCGAGGAAGAATAGAAGTAGAGCAAGACTTTCACCATCTCTTTCTCGATTGTAATCTATTCACTGAGCAATAACCACAAGGGAGTAGAATTGTTGTTCTCTCAGGAGAAGGTCTAAACCTGTATAAAAATCCCTATGTCATTTTTCTATATGATCGTAGTCAGGTCTTCAAGAGTTCCCCCGAATCCAAATAATCATACATAAGATCGATATTAAAACATCGACACTACTAATCATGGGACTATCACAATATACACATTGGATACGGAATTAAACCCAGCGTTTGACATGAGATGTATGCTATGTATTGTATTAGTGCATCTATAATTGATGTATTTGTTTTATTTGGAGTGTTTAAAAACTGATTTGACTAGGGATGAGAAACAGTAAAGGATAATCCGTTTTATCCGATATTCATACCTAAGAAAACGCGAATGTGGTAAGTAAAATCCATATTCGAGAATGTTTATATTCGTATTCGTATTTGAGACTATTTTATTCATATTCAATCCATTTCCATTTCTAGCGACCTTTCCTGAGGATGATTGTAGGAAGCAATTTTCTGATGGATAAAGATTTACAAACAAAAAGTGAAAATTACTTTGCATAATTTTCAACTCTATGCGCTACACTGCTAGCACGTGTAAACGTGTAGTTATGTTATATAAATTTGTTTTACCGAGATTTACTACAAAAGTTTTAGGATATTCGCATTCGACCGAATTAAGTACATATTATTCAAATTTATACTTGTTACTACATTTAATTCATATTCATATTTTAAAATACTCAAATTTATATTCATAGTCATTTTAAAAATATAAATTATATTTATATCTATATTTATTTTAAAAATATAAATTTATATTTATCAACGTCTACCACTTGCCACTTGTCCGTTAGAGGTGAAGGAGATCCCAGGATCCGCCAGTTCTGACAGCCATGAATCCTTCACCGGTTCACCCGTCCCTCGCTGGTCGGTAACGACGGTAAGCTAAGAGAAAGAGATGGAGAGAGAGATGAGAGAGAGGCCTTTTCGGAAGAAATAAGGAGAGTAGAGGGGTTTTTTTGCAAAAAAACTGAGGGCCTTTTCGGAAGAAATAAGGACCTGTTCGTAATTACGGGAAACCACGGGTCGTTACCCAGCAAAAAAAAGTGTGTAGGGGTTTTTTCGCTAGAATCTAAGGACCTTTTTGTGAAAACTGGGGACCTAAACGTAATTACTAAATCTTTGCGTGTTGTTTCGCGGGGGCTGACACGTGGATGGTCTCGGCTGTTTGAGTGAGTAGTTTCAGGTGACGTGACCGCCACATCATTCAATTTGCCATGTTATCCTCAATTTAATCGGCAGCAAGCCCAACCACGCTATTAGAATTTGCCACCTCACCTACAAAATAACCCTCTCTCTCCCTTCTCCACTCCATTCTCTCCTCTCTCCCGTGCTCAGTTCATCCTCAACAAGACCAAAATAACAGGTATCTTCTTTCAGTTTTTAAAAACTATTTTTCTGTTTTCCTATATTAACTAGCTTTCAAACAAAATATCTTTTTAAGGTGAAGTCTATAAATTGATTATAGTATACACTATAACACCTTTATTACGATACATGTGTTTCTGGTACTCCACACTCTCTTTCACGAATAGCTTAAAAGCTATAAACTGTAGTCGAAAATCATAAGCCAAAGGAAAAAAAAAAGAACGAGCCCGACAACTGGTGCAGGATTTGATTACAGATTAGGCGCAAAGCTGCAAGTTTTAAAGCAAGAAGCCAAGTCTCCATCCAAAAGCGCACTTACACAACGACGAAGACGCTGTAGCCGTCGAGATGCCAGCTCTGTCCTCGTTGTTCGTGACCAACATGTAAATTGGTAGGCAAAAAATGACACCAGGATAGAATCTAAATCAGCGAACGGTGGGCACATTTCTGATCAAACGTTGAGATGTTTATAGAATACGTAATAGGTTGTTGGGCCGTGGTATGTTTGGAAACATGCAATCGTGGGCTGAACCGATACTGTGTAACGGTCCCTCTACGGTTGACGGGGCCACTGTCAGCAACCCTATTTGTATCGCCTTCCAGGACAGGAGGGAGGGGTCGAGGAGAGTAAAGATCAAACTCACCAGGATCATGCTGCCGGACAGACTGCCGAACGGAGTTCTCTATATTCGGTCTCTTTAGAGTCAACATAGCTTTGATATCAAATGAAAGAAGTCTCTCTAGACTTCCTTGTGATCAGTGTTTCAGCATCTGCACCAATCACAGAAAGAACCGATCGAGTTGTTTGCAGTGGAATCACCTGGTTTTCGTATTATGGAGAAAGGAGAAGGTACAGAGAACAGAGAATTTGCGGGAATGCACATGTTGTATTTTTCATTCACTAAGAAAGATTACATACTAATTCATGGATCTAATTGCCCACTAACAAAACCCGACGCAACTCATGTCGTAACTCTACTTACTCGGTCTTTTCTATCGACTCGGACTAAGTTGTTAAGAAAAATAAACATGCACGTGCAGCAGCATATATCGTGCACAGAAAAACTCAAACATGAGAACAACACTTACATGCAAAACAAAACTAGAAAAACCACACGATTACAAACGTGAATAATCACCTGTACGGGGAACTTAACGGATCAAGGTGGCGATAAGCGTGCTCACGACCAGGACCGAACAGCAGCATGGCAAGCTAAATCGCATGGGAAGTGAGCGCCACGTTCCTCACCGTTGCGATCATCATCAGATAGAGCCCGAGGACGATGGTGAAGAAGAACAAGCTCCCGGCAGCGCTGACTGCTATGGACTGGTTTGGCCCTACCATATAGTGGCTGAAGATCATGCTGATAAGACCATCACTGTTGACGACGCCAGCCGACAAGTCAAAGATGCCGTCAAGATCAGCTTCGTTGTGATCGGTAGCTCGTGGTGAAGGAAGGCGGCGACGATCGGGAGCGGCACTGGAAGGATGGCGTAGCCATAGTACTTGCTGAACGAGACAAGTCGGAGATATAACACCACATTCCTCACCGTTGCGATCACCATCAGATAGAGCACCCGACAGCGCTGACTGCTATGGACTGGTTAGCACTACCATATAGTGGCTGAAGATCGTGCTGATGAAACCACCACTGTTGACGATGCCAGCCGACAAGTCAAAGAAGCCGTCAAGATCAGCTTCGTTGTGATCGGTAGCTCGTGGTGAAGGAAGGCGGCGACGATCGGGAGCGGCACGGGACCGTCTCGGAGGCTTCTCCGTGAGCCCTCGTGCAGATCCTAGGATGAAAAAAGATTAAAAATATCCACGTTAATCGATTGAAATAAAAACAGCTAAATATTCCCATGTTTGTAGTAGAAAAAGAAGATATAATCCTTCCATGCATTTAGCATGACCCAATTGTAGGGGCTGCCGGGCTGGCTCAATTTGCCTATCATTCTCTTATTTCGAGCAAGCGTTCACCAATCTATTAAGGAAACAAGAACAGAAGTAAGTTACACATATTTCAATTAAATATACCAAACCAGTGTCTTACTAAACGTCCAACTGTAATAAGGTGGAAGCTATACATAACTGTTTGGATTTGGGAAATTCAGATCAAATTTCAACCATAGCAATAGCAATCGTGTTTCAGCATGAGACGAAATGATATTTATGGAACCTGGAAGGAGCCGTGGGGACAACCACGGGGAGACGGTGCGGTGGTCGGGGTTGGCGAGGCCGACGACGGGGATGTGCGCTTCGGGGACAACCTCAACCTTGCGCGAGCCACGCCGCGCCTCCGGGCGGACGTAGTTTTCCGGCAGCTTGTCGTGCACGGCCGTGGAGATGAGCTGGTCCGCCATGCCGTCCCCGTCGCGGTCGCCACTGCAGGATGGATGCACCAACGCCGAGCAGTTTTTGTGTGTATAAATAGATGTGTTAGATGTCACGAGGCACGAGATTTGTCGTCGAGATTACGTGCTCAGTTGATTGGATAGCCGTCAGTGGTAGGGAAGGGCGTGACGTCATGGCCGTGACGGCAGCACCATTTCGGCAAACGCAACGAGACGAACAGGTTTGAAGTAATTCTTTTTGGCTCGATCCTTCTCCCTGTCTCTACTTCTCCCTGTACTGTACCCCTTTCTTCTCAAATCCTCTCCAAATACTTCTCTGGTATGATCCTCCCAAATACTCCCTATTACCGCCGGTGTAATCTGTGTCAGGTTGTTTCTACTGCTCTGTCCTAAACTGTTGAGATAGCATGACTCATAACCTAACCCTCATATATATACCTTTTTAGAGTAGGATTCCTACTTCGATTTGTAGGAGGACTAGCGGACTATATAAAACTATGAGGTGTGGTCATAAAGAACTCAAGCCAAAAACCAACTCATCCAAAACAAAAAAGTGCACAAGAGAATTAGAGGCTAAGTAATTCTTTAGCACTAGATTTTTGTATAGGGCAAGCATCCAAGGGTTCTAAAGGGTTTAAGAGCGTTATGACAGAGCGATAATTCCTTGAATTTGTTTGAGGTTGTGCTTAAGAAATTTACGGTTGGTTTAGCCAAATCTTTCTCTCTTGTTGTAGTTATTTCATCATCGTAATTTGGTTGTCTCTAGGGGATTTATCTATTTTGTTTTTGATACCATGCACATTTATGCCATATCTCACAAACTTTGATCCGATCTAGGATTGTACGCATAAGAAGGGATATCATAATATAACAAGGGGTGTCTGAGCCAAGGCTAGATTAATCTGATTTGCGAGAAAGTTGGAAAAGCATCAGGTGGCACAAAAGCAAAATCGATATCGATGATGTGGAATCAAGTAGAGAAATTTGGTAGTGGAGGAAATTTTAATATGTGGTAATGTGTAGTGAAGGGTGTCCTTGTTCAGCAAGAGTTAATCTATACTCTTGAAGGGGACGAACTGGAAAAGATGCTCGTTGAAGACTAGATGCTGATGGAGTGGAAGCCTCTCAGTACAATCCTTCTATGTCTGTCTGATAAGGTAAAGTACTCAGTGATCAAAAAGAATTCTTCGATGAAAATATAGAGTAACTTAGAATGGTTGTATATGGCAGTCACTGATTAGAATGGTTGTATATGGCAGTCACTGATAAATCGGTGGATACAAAAGTGGTATTTAACTATATAGATTACACATAGAGGAGAGCACATGGTTCATTAACCATCTCAATGTCTTCAATAAGCTTATCATATAGCTAACTAGTATGGATGAGAAAATTAAGAAAAATGGCAAGGTTGTCATATTGGTTTCATCTCTACCACCATCATTGGACCAATTGTTAATGAATATTCTTGTCAGGAAAAGCACTCCTAACTTTACTCAGGTAGTTACATATCAATTGGAGGCAGAGTTCTTCAAAAAATATCAGAATTTTCATCCTTTGGAGATCAAATATTGGCTGCCATAGGTGCCATAGCCAAAAGCAAAAGTTACAGCAAGAAGAAGCTCAAGAGCAAGGGAAAATATATAGGGCCTGTTTGGCAACGGGTGCGGCTTTTGGCTGAAATTTTTAAATTTTAGCTGTTTACGGTACAGATTACGGAGAGATAGATACTCACTTGCAATTTTAGCTGGTACAAATGTTGAGCTTTTAATGTGTAGATCATTTAACTTGTAGACCCCGTCTTGAGAAAATACTTCATTTAAAAGTTAGGTACTATAGCAAAAGTCAAAAGCCGCCGGCTTCGGAGGAAAAGAACAGGCCCATATGCTATCTATGTGATCAGGAAGGTTTTCAAATAAAAGATTGTCTAAGTTTGAAGGAAATAATTGGTGTATGCTCAGTGGCGATAGCGAAAGATGATTCAGACATACTTGTCGTTAGTCAATCAGGTACTTCTCTTAGACAAATATTAGATTCAAATTGTTGCTTTCATATATATTCGGCTAGGGAGATACTCGATGAAGGATCTCTACATCTGATGCATGGAACTATTTACTTGACAGATTACTGGGAGTATCCAGTCACTAAGGTGGAAACGATTACATTAAAGATGTATGATAGAGCACATCGCATATTGACGGGAGTTTGGTATGTTCCTAGCCTAAAGAAGAGTCTAATATCTATGAGATAGCTTGAACTCAAAGGTTGTAAAGTATCACTTCAAGGTGAAGTCATACGAGTTACTTACAAAAGGGCAAGTGATCATAAAAAGTGTCTGGAGCAATGGAGGATACCGATTAAAGTGTAATCTTGAAAGTGAATCAACCAATAGGAGGTTTGATAATGGCTAGCTAGCTATAGGAGCATTAATCTAATTTAATACTAATTTGTTACATGCGTACCGTAGAAAGACCAAAGCTAGATGTACGTTGAGAACCGTGTGAGTGAAGAGTACATTGATAGTGTATCAACTTTCAAAAGAGCTACTGAGCAGGATATGTTGAAGAAGGAGATGAATTTTATGTACTGTCCATGCATTGATTACGATAATCTGAAGATGTTTACCAACTTAGCGCAGATCGAAGCGCATTTGATTCGAAGGGGTTTCAAAAATGGATATACATGTTAGACCAATTATGATGAAGAGCAGATTATAAGTTTGGTAAATTTGAAGACTTGATAGAGAACTCAGAGAAACCTTTGTTCCTAGGCTGCAAGCTGGAATACACAAGGTTGGCATATGTGCTTGAACTACTGAAATTGAAGGCAGATAATGGTTGGTTCAACAATAATTTCATGACGTTGTTAGATCTCATAGCAGACATCCTTTTTGGAGTGAAACATCTTGACAAGAACCATCTACCAAGTCAAGAAGGTTCTTGTTCACTGTGAATGGAAGTAGAAAGAATACGTGCATGTTGAATGATTATATCCTCTATCGTAAAGTGTACGCAAATTTGCATATATGTCCGGTGCACAAAATATCCTGATATAAGTGTAAGAATGACTCCGATGACAGCAAGGGCATCGAGATGAAGCAAGGAACTCATGCTAAGGTGTTGTGGTATCTGCCTGTAATTTCTCATTTGAAGCATTTATTTGCGAACCGAAAAGAGGCAAGATTGCTGCATTAGCACTCGGAGGAGCGAAAGAAAGATGGAAAGCTAAGACACCCTACTGATTCTACCCAGTGGAGAAACTTCTATAGGAGCTTCAAAAACATTGATGCGAAGCCAGGGAATATAAGGTTTGAGTTGAGTACAGATGGAATGAATCCCTTCGATAACATAAGCAGCCGACATAGCATTTGACCCTTGAATCTATGTATCTACAACCTTTCTCCTTGACTGTGTGTAAAGTAGAAGTACATTTTTGTATCACCACTTATCCAAGGGCCAAAGCAACCTCTGAACGATATTGATGTGCATCTAGCATCATTGCTGGAAGGTTTTGTGGCACTTTGGAATGAAGGAGCACATGTATGGGATGCGTACAAATGACAAAACTTCACTTTATACGCCATGTTATTCTGCATCATTAATGAATTGTTTACCCTTAGTAACCTGTCCAGGGCCAGCATGGCGTCCCACGCCGCCACTGAGGCATCGCCCAAAGCCCGATCCTTCTCCCTGAGAGACACAGCGAAGCGACCCTTCTCCTTCTCCAGCGCGGCGATTTGCTGGAGCAAGCCCTCGTGCTCCTCGGCGGCCATGCGCTGTGCTTCCGCCGTGAGCCTTTGAGTGTCTGAGATCGCCTTCGCGCCCTCGGTCTCTAGGAGTCGGATGCCAGCACTGACACAGTTCTGTTCTCTTAGACTTAAACAGAGTGTAGCAAGCTGGGGGAAGGTATGTCCGACCTTTATCAGTTTCTATCGGTGCCAACTCGGTTTTGATGTTCATAGCGACCAAGTCATGCCGTGCACTAACACCATGTTTTATTTTGTCATGAATATTCAGTATGAGACCAATCAAACTATCCCATACATTCTTTTCTACGTGCATGACAATGATGCAATTGTGAACTTCTAAGTGCTCCCAATAAGGCAAGTCCCAAATACTGATATCTTCTTCCACATATTTTTTCTGATGGGTCCTCAACTTACGTCCCTTCCAAGCACAACATCGATATCCTTAACCATATCATAGATCTCTTTTCCATTAAAAGGCCTTAGTGTTGAGTCATCCTCTTTTTTTTGTTAAATTACTTCTTCATCTTGCAGGTATGGGTGTTACCTTAGAAGGAACCTACGGTGACGCATGTACAAAGTTTTGCATGAGTTGTTCAACCACATACTCTCGGTATAATCTAAGCAGCCCAGACAGACTTTGGCTTCTTTTGTACTCAACCCCGACATTTTACCAATGGCAGAAAAATCATTGATGGTGCGAACAACATGACGTGCAGAGTGAAGTTCTTTCGTTTGTCCGTATTCCATACCTGTACCCATTTGGAAGTGCATACTTACTTCTGGTAAGTAATTTCAAGTGCATGAAATGAGTGCAAATAGTAAAGATTTATTTTTTTCTATTCAGTAGACAATTTATCATTTCCCAGATTTTTTCTAATAATATTTGGGATTTTCTAATAATTATTAAGACATTTGAGTAATTTTCAGAATTACCAACCCATTAAATAAATCTCCAAACACACAATGCTAGGAAATAAACCATAAAACAAATATGATGCTTTCATGGTGTACTAGGTCTAAGGATTCACAAATTTACAGAAGCTCATATACCTAAAAACTATGTTTTAGGATTTTCTAGAATTTTCTGAAATTTTCTAGCAAGTTTAAAGAATTTCTGCTAATTAATAAGCAATTTTCAGAATTACTAAAAGCAAAAATAATATGCCGAATAAAATAATTTCAGAAACATTAAACAATAATGACACAAGATAACTAGATTATAATGAAGCTTAAATAATCTAGAAAATAAATTATGTGGAAAGAAATTCGGTTTACTGGACTTAATTGCAATTCTGACAATGTTCAGGGTCAAGAATGGGATATTTTTGCATTTTCAGCAAGCTTAAATAATAGTGCTAAACGTCAGGAGCTTAACCAAAAATTTGCCAGCCAAAATATATTTCTTCCCCTTTATTATTTTTCCGCCCTTGGGCTGAATTGGGCCCATTCGTCCCATAAGCATCATCGGCTTTGACAGGTGGCTAGGGTTTTTAACCCTAGTCACCGAGGCGTCCAGCTCTGGCGGTTGCTGGCGGCCACGGGCTCGGGCGCGCAAGTGCGCAGGCGGCGGCGGCTTCCGGCGGGTGGGGCTCAGCGACGGTAGCAGCTTCGGGCGACTTCGAGTGCAGAGTCGGCGGCCGACGACCGCACCTGCGGATGCGGTGTCTTCTCCCGACGGATGGCCTTGGGTGCGGGGCACGGAGGCGGTGGCCACCGAGCGCTGGTCGAGGCAGCCAAGCACGGCCGCGGCCAGCGGGGCCGGGCACAGTGGCATCTTCAGGCGCTACGAGGACGATGCAGTTTGAGCGGGGCGGCGGCGTATTCAGGCGATGGCCTCGAGCTTCGAGCGAGGGCGCGGCGTACTGAGCCGACAGCCGGCGGCTTCAGGCCAGATCGGTGGCGGTTTCGACGGAGGCGGCCAAGCGCTGCTTCGGGCGACGGCGCCGGGGTGACTTCGGGCAGCGGCGCTGGGCTCGGGTGGCGGCTGCGGCGGGCCCCGATAGGCAACACCGAACGGTCGGCGATGGCTTCAGGCGACTACGGCGACGAGGCGCAGGCGCGGCGGCTGCTCCCGGCGGCCGGTAGTATGTGCGTCGGGCGCGGAGGTGCGAGGAGCGGAGGCGTCCCGTGGGACCAGGCGACGGCCGACGCGGCCGGGCAGCTTCGAGTGCGTCAGTGTCGGCGGGTTCGTTGGTGGCTTCGGGTGCGTCACCGGCCTCGGGTTGATGCGGAGTCGCGCGATGGCAGGCCCGCTGTACTTCCAGGCGGCGACGGCGGTGTCGGCCGGTGGGGCCGGCCTCGGCTTTGGGTGGCCGCCGGTTGCTTCGGGTGGTGTCAACCACGGCTTCAAGCGGCGAGAGCCGAGGATCGGCCTTGTGCTACCGTCGGTGCCGTGCGGCGGCCGATGAAAAATCAATTTTTTTTCTTCGATCTAGATTCTAATCTGATATGTGTTCTGATCTGGAGACTAGATGTTCCATCTATTGGAATTTAGATCTGATATGCAGATTGAAGATCAATCTATGACTAGTAAAAATTAACACAAGATCGATCTAGACATGGCATTTCAAATGATAAAAGAATCAATCTAGATCAAAACATTAAACGCAATACTAATTCGTGGTCTTAACTGCCCATTAACAAAATCTACTTACTCGGTCTTTCCTGTAGACTCGGACTAAGTTGTTTAGAAAAAAAATATACAAACATGCATGTGCAGCAGCACATATCGTGCAGAGAAAAACTCAAACAAGAGAACAACACTTACATGCAAAAGAAAACTAGAGAAACCACACGATTACAAACGTGAATAATCACCTGTACGGGGAACTTTACGGATCAAGGTGGCGATAAGCGTGCTCACGACCAGGACCTTCAGCAGCATGGCAAGGTAAATCGCATGGGAAGTGAGCGCCACATTCCTCACCGTTGCGATCATCATCAGATAGAGCCCGAGGACGATGGTGAAGAAGAACAAGCACCTGACAGCGCTGACTGCTATGGACTGGTTTGGCTCTTCCATATAGTGGTTGAAGACCATGCTGATGAGACCACCACTGTTGACGATGCCAGCCGACAAGTCAAAGATGCCGTCAAGATCAGCTTCGTTGTGATCGGTGGTTCGTTGCACTCGAGGGCGTAGCTTGTGGTGAAGGAAGGCGGCCACAATCGGGAGCGGCACGGCAAAGATGGCGTAGCCATAGTACTTGTTGAACGAGATAAGTAGCAGGTATGACATAAGCACCAGGAGGAACCATGAGAGGTAGATCAAGGCAATGCGCCACTTTAGCTACATCGTCGGGGAGATGAGCTCCACGACGAAGGCCATGCAGAAAAATGCCATTGAGACCTTGAAGAGTACCGCGTTTACGAAGGATGAGTAAGCAAAGCACGCGGCGACCATGGTGATGGCGAACAGGAGGGTCTTCTCCGAGTATTTGGAGCAACGTTTCCGCTGCTGCTCGAGCTGATCCGCCGGGGTGTCCTTATCAACGGCCTACTCATATATGTCGGAATAAAAATTAGCTAGGTACGTACGCGCCACCGCAAAGTTGGACGTAACCAGGAAGCAGGAGAACAATGTCCGATCGAGCAGACTGCCTAGTCAATAAAAAGATTATCTACTTCGACATCGTTAACGGCTTTGAGTCCCACATCTAGAATTGAATTAATAATATTCCAGTCTCAGATTGCAAATATAATGGGGGTTTTTTTTTTACATTTGCAAAGTCTCCAAGGTACTACTTTTATATCTAATAATTTTGATGATATTGTGTTGTTAAACTTCATTATTATATTTGCAATCGGCATGGCACCAATTTTTTGTTATTGCGTTTCACATCTTCTAATAAAGACACTGAAGCTTCCAAAGCAAGTACACACCAACACAGCAGGAAGCACAAATTAAATTGGACGTACGTACAACAGGAAAGGAGTTAACAGAAGTAACATCTACCCAGCTAATTTGTATTTAAGAAATGAGAAATATGAGATAATTAATTAGGAAAACAAAGTACGCTACAAGGAAGAGAAGCAGGAGAAAAGAAGACATAATAGGTATAGGCGATCGAGGAGAACACCGTAAAATCAAGCAAGGAAATAAATCACCCACCGTTGGGTTGGGCAACACTTTGCGAAACCTTCCTGCAAGGTCTTTGAGACTGGAACGCAGTGCGAAGCCAAGCTGTCCGACCACGGCAGTGACATCAAATACGCGATCGCCTGGAACTGCGGAAGATGGCAGCAGGTGCGCGGCACCCGCAACGTTTTCCTCTGGGGAACCCGCGTCCGCAACCACAACTTCGTCTTCTTGATCAGTACCGTCTTGTCCTGGCTGTTCCACCACTACTTCCTGCAAGAAGGTAGCTTTCAATTGGACGACATGGGGTGGCCAAGAGATCGATGAAGTATCTAGCTAATCGGTAGTTAAGCAAAGAGAAATGGGAAAGAATTAGGTATCAGGCAAGCTCTAGCTGCTTTTCTTGGCCCAGAGGACGCTGGCAAGAGAAGTACTGGAAGATGGATCCTCCTACCCTTGGGATGGGCAATGCGTTGCGAACCCTCCCGGCTAGGCCGACAAGCAGACGCCGTGCTCGTGCGAGGCCGCACTGTACGAGCACGACGGCACGATGGTATAGGCAACCGCCTGGAACGGCAGTAGACGGCAGCTGGTTTGCAGCACCCGCAACTTGTTCCGCTAGCGACTCCTCGGACGCAACGTCGTCGTATTCAGTACAGCCATGCCCTGCCCGCTCCACCACCACTTCCTGTATCAAGATAATACCTAGGTTTAAAACACTACTCATCAGGCTAGCAAGTAGCTACACAAAATTTAACCTGTGGCACATACCAAGCATCCCAAAGGATCGTGAGCTGAGCCACCAATCCCGATGCCCCCATGGCCGTCCCCGACGAAGCCATCCGCTCGGTCCTGCGTGCGCACGACAGGCCAGCCGAATTTGACGGTGAGGAGAAAAAGCCAAGCCTAGAAGAGCAACAAAGAAGTATCCGAGTACGTACCATCCTTTCCTCCTCCGACGAGAGGCGTCCGTCCCCGATACCGAGATCCCCACGGTGGTTGAAAAGGCGCGCCGATGGTGGTGTCGAACGAGGAGAGGCCGCCTCCATGGAGTTGTGTTGTGTGGTTGCTTGCTTCGGTTTGTGTTGGAATATGACTCAAATAGATTAAATCCTACTCGAATAAGTCTATTCTAGTCCTACTCCAATTTGATGCCTGCAAGAGCCTATAAATATGGGCCACCCTTGTACATGTAATCCTGTACCGTTATTAGTGGATTTGTCTCCCGTGGTTTTTCCCTTCACATTGGAGGGTTTTCCACGTAAAAATTCGCGTCTCTTTTGTCTCTATTTTCCTAACAAGTGGTATCAGAGCATTGGAGATCCGATCTAATAGCGACACCATCCGCGTTCGTCCGCTCGTACAAATATCGGCGGAATCATCGAAGGTGCTGCAGCGTTCGTCGAATTCGAGCCGGATTCGAAGTCGCTAGTTCTGTACATCGCCGAGAAGCAGCCGTTTTTTTCGTCGCCTGTTCCGAGCCGGATTTCAGTTCGATTCTAAGCACCAGCGCTCGTCTTCAAAAGATCGGCCGCTGCGTCCTCGGCAGAAGCAACACAGCAGATCAAGCAGCAGGCAGCAGCACCCAGCCATCCACATCGCCGTGTTGCAGCGCACAGATCGAGAAAAGAAAAATCAAAGTCTCTCACGTTACGTGAAGGGAAGACCTTGCTTACGTGAAGACCTTACGTGAAGACCTTGCTTTTGGAGTTTTTTGCTACGGTCACACGCCAAGTCTACAGGAATTTCAGCACATTGCTTCACACACATAGAAGTGTCCCAGGAAGTTTTTTCTTCAGAACCTACCGTATATTTTTTGATCTGCAATTTTTCTCCAACATGTCATCCACCAAATTTGACATTGAGAAGTTCAATGGCAAGATCAGTTTTTGCATATGGCAGGTTCAGATGAAAGCTGTTCTCACACAAATTGGCGTTCGAAAGGCTTTGGGTAATAAACCAAATGACATGGCTGATGATAAATGGGAGGAATTGGATGAAAAAGCCCTATCTGCCATACAACTTAGTTTGTCTACGGATGTTTTGCGCGAAGTTATTAATGAGACGTCCGCGTCCTCATTATGGAAGAAATTGGAGACGTTATACATGAAGAAAAGTCTCGCCAACAAATTGCGCCTCAAAGAACGTCTGTACACGATTCGCATGGCAGAAGGTACCTCTATTCAGTCTCATCTTAATGAGTTTAATTCACTCATCATTGATCTTGAGAAGTTAGAGGTGAAAATTGATGATGAGGATAAGGCTATTTTATTGGTTGTCTCTTTGCTGCTACCTTTAAACACTTCAAAGAAATTATGCTTTATGGCAATCATGATACCCTTAGTTTTGAGGATGTTAAATCAAATTTATTGTCCAAAGAGAAATTTGATACTGATTCTCGTTCAAGTTAAAGCCGAGGGTTAATTGTTAGAGGTAGATCATCCCAAAAGGTGATTTTCTAGATCAAAGTCCAGATCTAAATCAAGAGACATAAATCCAAACTTTTTGCCGTTATTGCAAGAAAACTAATCATGATATTTCTGAGTGTTTCAAATTAAAAGGAAGGAAGAAAGGAGTAAAACTCGAGAAAGAAAAACCTCTGAGGCTAGTTTTGTTGGCAATGAATCGATGGTGAGGCTCTTATCAGCACTACTAGTTTGGAGAATCGAATCGCTTGGTTTATTGATTCAGCTTGCACTTTTCATATATGTCAATATAAAGAGTGGTTCTCTACTTATGATTCTGTTAGTAGTGGTGAAGTTCTGATTGGTGATGAGTCCCCACTTGAAATTATTGGAATTGGTTCTGTTCAAATTAAGACTCATGATGGCGCTATTAGGACCCTTACAAATGTTCGCCATGTTCCTAGAATGAAAAGAAATCTTATTTCTTTGGGCACTTTAGAATCCATGGGATATAAATATTCTGGTGATAATGGTGTTCTTAAGATTTCGAAAGGCAATCTTGTTGTGTTAAAAGCCCATAGAATCAACAGTCTCTATCACTTGCAAGGATCTCTGATCCACAGTGTTGCAAATTGTTTCTACTATTGCATCGAATCCTCACATCACCAAGCTTTGGCACATGCGCTTGGGTCACATGAGTGAGAAAGGTATGCATCTCCTATGCAAGAAAGGTCATTTGGATAATATTGGCAAACTTGATTTCTGTGAACATTGTGTTTTTGGCAAACAAAAGAGGGTTAGTTTTAGCACTGCAACTCATCAGACCGAAGGAATTCTTGATTATATTCATTCTGATCTTTGGGGCAAGTCTAAGTTTCGTTCTATTGGTGGATGTGAGTACTTTATGACATTCATGGATGATTTTTCTCGCAAAGTTTGGGTTTATTTCTTGAAACATAAAGATGAAGTTTTTTCAGTGTTTCAGAAGTGGAAAATTTTGGTGGAAAACCAAACTGGCAGAAAGATAAAGAAGCTTAGAACTGATAATGGATTGGAATTTTGTAGTGGTGAGTTTGCTAACTTTTGTGCTAATCAGGGTATTGCAAGACATTTGACTGTTCCAGAACCCTCAGTGAGAATGGTGTTGCAGAGCGTATGAATCGTACTCTTCTGGAAAGAGCTCGTTGCATGCTTTCAAATGCAGGCCTATGGAATAAGCGTGCTCTGTGGGCCGAAGCGGTTTCTACAGCTTGTTATTTGGTCAATCGCTCCCCAAATTCCGCTATCAATTTTCAAATTCCAGAAGAAGTTTGGTCAGGTAAACCAGTTGATTATTCTAATTTGAAAATCTTTGGTTGTCCTGCTTATGCTCATGTTAGCACTGGAAAATTAGAGCCTAGAGCAAGAAAATGCATATTTGTTGGTTATGGTTCTGGTGTCAAAGGATATCGTTTATGGTGTTCTGAAGCTCACAAGTTGATCATTAGTCGTGATGTTACTTTTAATGAAGGTGTTTTACTCACATCGAGTAGTGATAATGTGGGTTCTTTGTCCACAATTGAATCTGAAATTGATGAAGCTGTTTCAAGGAATACAGAATTTGATGTAGTTTTACCTACTGTTAATAATGATTCTTTAGTTGCTCCTACCACACAGCAAGTTTCTGATTCATCATCTTCTAGTAATAATGATCATTGTATTGCTCGAGATAGAACAAGAAGGAATATTCAATTGCCTGTTAGATATCGTGACACTGATGATATGGCTTGTTATGCTCTTCTTGCTGCACAAGATGTTAATGATACTGTTGAACCTTCTTCTTATTCTGAAGCTATCTCATGTGACAATTCTTCTAAGTGGTTAACTGCTATGAATGAAGAAATTGAGAGTCTTCATAAAAATCATACATGGGATTTGGCAGAGCTTCCAAAAGGTAAGAAACCTTTAAAGTGCAAATGGATTTATAAGAAGAAGGAAGGCATTTCTGGAGTTGAACCTGCAAGATGGAAAGCCCGTTTAGTAGTGAAAGGTTTTGACCAAAGGGAAGGTATTGACTTCAATGAAGTTTTTTCTCCTGTGGTACGCCACTCTTCAATTCGGGTTATGCTTGCTTTTGTTGCTTTATTTGACTTGGAATTAGAGCAACTTGATGTTAAAACTGCTTTCTTACATGGAGATTTAGAAGAGGAGATTTTTATGACACAACCTGAGGGTTTTGCTATTCCTGGAAAAGAGCATTTAGTCTGTCATTTGAAGAAATCTCTCTATGGTCTTAAACAAGCTCCTAGGCGTGGTATACAAGGTTTGATTCCTTTATGATTGCACAAAGATATTCACGTAGCAACTATGATAATTGTGTTTATTTCAAGCGATTTCCCAATGGATCTTTCGTTTATTTGCTGCTTTATGTTGATGATATGCTCATTGCTTCTCATGACAAGTCATTGATTAATGAGTTGAAGGCTCAACTTAGTCATGAATTTGAGATGAAAGATCTTGGTCCTGCAAAGAAAATTCTTGGCATGGAAATTCTTCGTGACCGTGAGGCTGGTAAATTATTTCTATCTCAGAAAAATTACATTGAGAAGATACTTGACAAGTTTAATCTTGGTAATTGCAAGCCTGTTTCTACACCTTTTGCTTCACATTTTAAATTATCTTCAAGTCAATGTCCTGTTAATGAAGATGACAAAGACTATATGTCACGTGTTCCTTATGCCAGTGCCGTTGGCAATCTTATGTATGCTATGATTTGCACTCGTCCAGATTTAGCTCATGCAGTTAGTGTGGTTAGCAGATTTATGCATAATCCTGGCAAAGAACATTGGAATGCTGTTAAGTGGATTCTTCGTTATTTGAAAGGCACTTCTAATTTTGGCTTGATGTTTGATAAGAATAAAGTGAAGACAAATAATGTTGTTGGGTTTGTTGATTCTGATTATGCCGGAGATTTGGATAAAAGAAGGTCTATTTCTGGATATATCTTCTCTTTGTGTGGTTCACCGTTAGTTGGAAAGCTTCACTTCAACCTGTTTCTTGCTCTTTCCACTACTGAAGCAGAATATATTTCTACTACTGAAGGTGTCAAGGAAGCTATTTGGTTGCGAGGTCTTGTTTCTGAACTTGGTATTCCACAGGATATTAATACTGTTTATTGTGATAGCCAGAGTGCTATTTGTTTGACCAAGAATGATATGTTTCATGCCAAGACCAAGCATATTGATATCAAGCACCACTTTATTCGTGATATTGTTGCTCAAGGGCAAGTTATTGTGGGAAGATACATACAAAGACAATCCATGAGATATGCTTACAAAGTCACTTTCAAATACTAAGTTCAAGCATTGCCTGGACTTAGTAGGCATTCGTGGTGCTTAGCAGCCCTTCGGGGTTTTGGAGACATTTTCTTCAAGATCATATTTATAGGATTTTTGAGTCAAGGGGAGGTTTGTTGGAATATGACTCAAATAGATTAAATCCTACTCGAATAAGTCTATTCTAGTCCTACTCCAATTTGATGCCTGCAAGAGCCTATAAATATGGGCCACCCTTGTACATGTAATCCTGTACCGTTATTAGTGGATTTGTCTCCCGTGGTTTTTCCCTTCACATTGGAGGGTTTTCCACGTAAAAATTCGCGTCTCTTTTGTCTCTATTTTCCTAACAGTTTGCAAACCAGTGACTCGAAAAGAGTCACTTCGCGCCGACTGTAGTGTCCCAAACAGTAGTCGCTTTCACCGACGGTACTCCAGAAGTAGAATTCAGACCGAGAATTCTGGCAATAAGGCTTTTCTCGTATGCATCTATGGATATGCTGCACGTACTAGCTCGCCTGCTTATATTAAAAACTTATGATTTTTCATCAGAATTCAGGAAGGAACTTGGACTTGACCATTTCGAACGTAACGTTGTAAAACAACCTAGGAATGATTAAATATTAAATTGTATTGTCTCTTAGGATCCAGATGTACATCCGATAAGATCGAATACAGATTAATTTTGGTTATTCAATCTTTTCGCTAGAGACTACCGGTGAGGTCATCACCTTATGACTCACTCTGTTCTTTTTTTATTTACGTTTTCTATGTTTGTCACGATCTTGGAGATACGATTTTAAGATCTACGTCTTATAACTTTAGTGTAAGATATAGTAATCAAATTGTAATATTATGAAATTATTTTTAACGGTAAATTTAATAGAGAGTGACTATTTCACAGGCGATTAAAATTTTTTTACCTCTCAGTCACCTGAAGTTACACTCTCAATCACCTAAAGTTGCAGGTGATTTTTTGAAGAGGGAGCTACAACTCTCAATCACCTGAAGTTGCAGGTGATTTTTAAGGAAGAGTTGTAACTTCAGTTGATTGAGAGTGCAACTTCAGGTGACTGAGAGATAAAAAAATTCCAGTCGTCTGTGCAATAGCAAAACCGTTTTAATATTTCGTGGTTAGAAGTGACCGAAAACCCTAGTTATTAGGTTGATTTCATATCATAGATTTCTAGTGTAGTTTTGGACACCAATCTGAGAATATCATCTACTAGATAAATAAACGCTCCTGCTTCTCTTGCTAATGTGATGCGTGGGCATTTTTGGATATTGGTTCGTCATCTGCTGAAACACCGCCTTCCGTCATCTGCTGAACCTGTCTATTCTGCATGAAAATGAACCAACCAAGTTAACTGTCTATTCGGCATGCAAATGTACCATAGAACCGTGATTAATTGTTTACGAGGAGAGGGGACGTAGAATTGATGGTTAGGTGAGGGGACGTAGAATTATGATGGGCGTAAGACTTTTAAGTATAATCTCTGGAACACGCAAGCTGATTTTCTGAGACTGATGGTGATGGTGAGAGTAGTGTTTGGGACTGGAATTGCGAAGTAACGGGTTTCGACATATATAGCCTGGATATACTGGAGGTTACTCCGATATTAGGGTGTATATTTAATACGTAGGCTGGATATATTGGAGGTTACTCGGATAGTAGGGTGTATATTTAATTCATGTGCTGTGATTATCAAGTAATTTAACCAAATATAAGAGGTAACATATATATGTGCCCTTTTACATGCACTCACAATACGGAGAAAAACATTCCAACCAAACACTGCTTGCCAGCTTTGATGAATTATTTGATCCTGTCCCAAGCGATCGTTGTCATGATTTTAGGCTTTCGACCACAAAACCATGACAGTTGAAAGGTCATAAGAAGTAATATGGGCATATCACTTGGACCGGACACATTGTTGTATCTGTGAGGGTATTACGGTAATTTTCTAATTGAAAAAGGAAAAAAAGAAAATACAGGTGGGCCCACCTGTCGGTGAGCCGCGCGAAGAGATAAGGGGGGAGGAGACTTCGTCTCCTCCCCGAGCGCGTCCCGTGCGTCTGTGAGAGCGGAGGCCCGTGTGACCATTTCGGTGCTGCCAGATCCGGCGATTTCGATGGCGCATGAAGGAAACAGCGAGTGGAGGGGCGGCGGCGAGGCGTGGGCAGGCCGGTTTTCGGGCCGACCGTTTGCGTCACCCGCGGCCAACCCCGTCTCCTCTTCTTTAGGCCGCTTGGCTCCACGGTGAGATCTCTCTTCCGATCTGATTTGCTCCTTTGGCTCTTCTTCTTCCTCTCGATTCCTCGATCGTGTGGAGTTTTGGGGCTTGGCGCCATCTTCGATTGAAACTTTTTCTTTCGATTTCCGTGAACCCTATTGTGGTGTGAGGGGAAACTCGAAGGTTGAAGGCTGACCGAGGGGGACGGAGGAGGTGACGGCTCCTGTTGTTGTTGAGCGCACTTGGTGGTGCATTCTTGAGGTCTTGTGTGGCACTACCCGACTCGACTCCGTCGGCTTTACGAGAGGCCGAGAGGGCACCTGTATCTCCGTCACCACATCCTTCTTCTGCATCGGCAAAGAGGGGTGATAGGTTTTTTGGGACAACACTTTCGAGTGTGCCTCGCCCTGTTCTTTGTGTTCTTCACCGACTTGGTATTCTTCTGAACGGCTTTGAGTGCCATCTGCAGCGTGAGTATATTGATCCTTCTGCATTTTGTGGTAGCAGTACTTGTTCTCCTTTTCAATTCAAGTACTTGGAAATGCACCGTTTATTTGTGGGCTCAGATTATGCTCTGTGATGAACTAGTCGAATACTAATTGTGATCTTGGTAAAAGAATCAGATTTGAGCTCTAGTAGATTGGTTCCACTGATTGTGTCGTAGCTTGTTGCCAGTGGCGGACCTAGGATTTTACCAAAGGGTATGCCGCACCAAAATTTTCATATGCAATTCAGTAAAACCATTTGCCAATTCAGTAAATAATTGTAAAATTTGCACTGTAATTCGGTATACAGACACTAAATAATATGATAAGTCTTAAATTCAAGGATTAAGTTGGAAACTTACACAAATTACAATATAAATAGTTCAAACAGTAAGGAGCACCAAAAAAACATTATGTAATGCTATTCATGCCCCTTTAGCACCCCCCTTAAGAAATTTTTGCACCTACGGCTGTGCACACGTAAGAGTGCATAAACAGTAAGGAGCAATGCAGTTCAGTTTCCAAATTACCATGGAAATCTAGTTTGTGTACATCAGAAAGTCACTTTGAAAGAAGTTCATCACTAATCAAAACATTTGTGAATCTGATCACTTGCACTTCGCATATCAGCGTGGAATGCCGTGCATGGGTACATTAAATCCAAGAGATGTATAGCAAGCTGTACTAACCAAGTAGGCGAGGTGGAGAACAGAGGCTACCCATACTCTGTACCTCGTTTCATCACTCATCAGTACACAAAAACTTGGTTTTGAGATTAAGGAGTTTAGGACGATGAATTAGTAATTTCAATTGATCAAGCAAGTGATTCTTTTTTTTTTCTTCTTTTGGTCTCGAAAGATCGTCAAACAGGTGATTAGGCAAGCATGGATGGCAGGTCCCCGCAGAGCGCATCGTGCCAACGTGCTGCCTGAGATCATCGTCCCCCTGCTTCATGCACAAATTGATCAACACAGACTCAATCACCAAGCTCGGCTGGGCCCTAGGTATGCCGTGGCCCACCGGGCATACCCTGTGGGTCTATCCCTGCTTGTTGCATATCCGTTGAAGAAGATTTGTTACCATGCAACTGAGTCTGTTGAATATGCAGTAGTCTCTGTTCGGTTTTGTTCAAGTCAGATTATTTCTGCACAGTAATCTCTTTTGCTTAGTTCTGATTCAATTCAAGTTATTTCTGTGAACTGCTATTGATTACTGCTTATGATCCAGAAGTCTGAGAGAATACTGTCTGTTATACTCTTGCATGTGAACATTTAAACTGAAATTCATGTGTTTGCACAATTCTGTCAGAGGAAAATATTTAGAGCTCAATCCTGATTTTAATTATAAGATCATTTATGGAGAGTATCGACATTAGCATGAGTTCGCCAAGATTTACAATCTTGTGTAACTCTGTTCTGAGAGCAAAATTAAAGAAATTACTTTGTCATATGCTATATTTAATTGCTTTGCTGCTTATAGGATTGATTTACATGTTATTTTCAGCAGCCTTGAGTCTATATTCTTTGAATATTTACTTGTATATGAATGGCAAGATGGAATTACATGTTTATATGCAATTCATGTCATTCATGTTATACTGGAAATATGTTGAATATATGTTTAATTTGGCTACAATTAAATCTGAAAATTCGCACATATCACAAATTTTACAATAATCCAGAAAACCTATCTTTAAAGAAATGGCTTCCTTGTCTGACGCCGTAAAGCCCGAAGTTTTTGACGGTGTCAACTTCAAGCGTTGGCAGGTGAAGGCAAAGCTATGGCTGACTGATCTCAAACTCTTCTGGGTCATTTCAAATCCTCCGTTGTTCCCATTGGAGATCCCTGAAACGATGCGATGGGAAGAGGCTAATAACGCAGTCTTAGCCCGTTTGCTGGCCATCCTGTCTAACCGGTTGTTCAACATCTATGTCAACTTCACGAATGCCAAGCAACTCTAGGACGAGCTTGATGAGAAATACTCCAAAGGAGATAATGGGAATGAGTCCTTCATAACGGCCAACTACTTGTACTATAAGATGGTTGAGGGGTCGGTGATGGAACAGCTCCACGAGCTTCTACTCCATGTGCATGACTTAAGTCAGTGCGACTGTATCCTGCCAAAGAAGTTCCAACTAAACGTCATCCTAGCTAAGTTACTGCCTTCGTGGCATGACTTTGTAACCGCTCGTAGACATAAAGGAGTGCTTGACGCTCAATAAGTCATCAACCGCTATTAATATCGAAGAGCGTGCGAGCCGATGGCACGGGAAAAAGCTCAAATCAAGCCATCGGTGAAGATCAAGAGAATCAAGGCCTGAAAACTAAAATTCAAGAATCAGTCTTAAGGCAAGCTCCAACCATGAGAAAAGGTTTACTCGGCTAAATATCTCCAACCATTGCGAAAGGGCCTCTAGCCTAGCGGTTAGAGCGCCTCAGTAGCACCCCCCAGGTCCTAGGTTCGACTCCCACTGGGAGCGAATTTCAGGCTTGGGAAAAAAAATCCCCTCGCCTGCTACCACACCAAAGCACAGGTCTAAGGACCCGCCAGGGCGTTGATCCAAAGGATCCGCCGGTCGTCTCACAAAGGTCGGGCGTTGGTGCCGCTGTGTAAGGGTGGAACAGGGGTTCGGGGGTTTTCTCGGTCTGCGTGAGAAGACCTTCTTCTTAAGTATAATGCCCGGAGGTTTCTTCCCCCGCAGGTCGACTTTTTTTAATATCTCCAACCATTGTGTTCACGTGAAGCGGACCGCCCTCTCCAAGTAACCTTGCAGTGTTGTGTGGAAGCGTTCCGAGGGAGTCAATTGATCACTTTTGACCCGAAAAAACAATTTCGGGCTGAAATTCATGAAATTTCGGTTCTATTGGTCCCATGAGAAAAGGTTCATTCGGCTAAATATTTTTGATCCGTTTTAAAAATTTTCGGCCCATAGTCCCAAGGATACAAATTTCGGTCAAAATTTTACGATTTTCACCAAAATTCGTTTTTCTCAGCGGGACCCAAAAATTATTCAAAGAGAAGGATTTTCTTTCGAAAATCTGGGTTTGAATATATTCCATAAATAACACTTGGAAAAAACACTTAGCTAGTCAAGTGGTGAGGGATGGATTGGTGAGCATGAGATTACAAGTTCAAACCCCAAAATAGGCACTTTTTTTGTTTTTCCATTTTCCCTCAAACATTTGGACGAAATTTTTTGAAAATTTTCGAAATTCGGATTTATCGGTGGGGAGTGAATTTTTTTTTCTGAAGAATGTTTTCCCTGGCCCATACAATCCAAAGCACGTCATCTATCCCTAACCGAGCACGTCTTCAACTGCTCACTCCTTTTCCTGAATCCCTAAAGGGTGACGGCACATGGAAGGGGAGGCGGTACGAATGGTGGCAGCAGGGGTTAGGAGCCCATGGCAAGGCCGGCAATGCTATAGCCGGAAGCAAACTCTGCTCTTGTGTTCTTGTTCCTGACTTGTAGATGGAGGTAGTACTAGTGAACTCTTCTTCTTGTATTCTTGATGGATTGTTGGAGGTAGAGTACAGATGAATTCTTGATTTTGTTCTTCAATTGAAGGTGGAGTCATGATTTAGAGTCTTGGATTCTTGTTCTTGTTTTGCAATAGGGGGTAGAGTCTTGGATTATTGATGGATTGTTCTGCAATTGCAACTGGTTGACTAAAACGAGTAGACTGCGGTATGTTTCGATCGAGAGTTCTCCAGGAAGTCCAAGATTCTACAAATTTCGAACTGCATGTTTGAAAATTTCAGGCAAATCTTTCTAAAACATTCAAAATTCCCAAATTTTGAATTTTTCGTTGAGGTCTGATAATTTTTCTACACCGAAATTATTTTCTCTACTCTTGACCATACTTACAAGTAATACACTCCCAAAGGTTGATATTATCCCGCGTATGATCAGCAAGCTGATCGGCGCGTTCGCCAGCTGAGCTACAAAAGAAAAATGCAAAACAAAACTAATAAAAGTTTAATTGGTTCTAAAAGTATGGAATAAGAATACATAAAACCTATATTTACTCAATCCGTTCTAACAAAGTTGTCCTAAAAGTGCAGTAAACTTTTCAAACATTAACAGCAACTAATATACATAAAGATTAATAGATTTGTCACTGGGAAACGAGTAGATTTGTCACCGGAAGTACTTCTATGTTATGACTGGCAGACCTAAAGACTAAAATTTAGGAGTGCTAACGAGACAATGCTAACATGAGACAAATGAATCAAACAAAAATGGAACCATATTTAGGAGTGCTAACGAGACAATGCTAACATGAGCGGGCTCAGCTCCCGTGCGATGCTGAGATGCGTCACACAGGCCATGATATGTTGCACACGGTACAGCTGAACCCCAACTGTACTACGGCACTGAGTCCTCGTCCGAGTCCACGATGGACTCCATGAGGTAAAGGTAGCTTGGGTACACCGCATCCCCCTTTGTGGTCGGGAATATGATCCACCCGAATAGGAACATCAAGCACGCAATGAGGTGGCACCGGACCACCTCCGCCATGGCGTCCTCAGGGCAATACATGTACCATCGAAGCCACACATACGGCACCCCTTGCTCTTCTCCGGGATAGCTGTCCCAAAGCGTTGAGCAAGATGCACCTTCTAGTCAGGTGATCTTGTCAAAGGAACGATTGCAAAGCCTCGCAAGGGAAGCCCTGCAATGAAGCTAGCATCATGCAATGTCATCGTCATCTCTTCGCACCAAAAGTGAAAGGTGTGGGGCTCAGGCCACCATTTATAAGCGAGGGCAGAAAGAAGAGATGCGTCGATCGAGAAGTTTTGGCTTGTGTTCAACATGCGTGCAAACGCAATCAGCTCAGACGCACGCAGCTTGTCAACATGGCGGTCATTCAACAGCTAGGTTTCCCTTGGTCCCCATGTGATAAGTGTTGGCAGCCCATCGCCGCTGATCCAACCGTGGCAGCGATGGTGGGCGTCCCACGCCTCCTCCTACACGGGCGATACATTAGTTGTCATTCCTAACCATAGAAAATGAACAATAGGTCAAAGGATATATAACAAATGCCGCATGATTAAAATGCAGTCCTACAGATGACAATAACCTGCATGCGATAATAAAATATGTAATGACGACAATATGAACATTAACAGTATTGTGAAAAAAATCATACTTGCATTTGAGATATGTATGTACAATACAAAGCCCAACCGTAATGACCACAAAAATAACCTCCACATGTAAATATTATATGTGTACGGATGACATATTCGACATGCAATAATAAAATAAACGACATGCGATAATAACAAATTACACTTTATTAAAATATATTTACTACAGACGGCCACTACGATGAAAAGCTTAAAATGTATTAAACGAGAACGCATAAAATATATGTCATTACTTAGAGCGCATTCGTCCAACCGCGAGCACAAGACATTGCAAATTGTAAAATACACCATATTAGCAACTAATTAGGTAATTAACGCTAAAAATATGATTTACATAACAATTAAACACTAATACTACATCTAATACCTGCGAATGATTGGTGAATAAATGAACCAGGCCACGTGCTCATGCGTTAAATAGCCACGCGCGAAGGAGGCAGCGAAAGATGTTGACGAGATGAGACGCGACACGACGTAAAGTTTGCATAATAAAAAAACAACAAAATCTGCATGCCATTGTCGTAGGCAAAAATTAAAAAACGTGGGCAAAAGGTGGTGAGCCGACAACCCTGCATGCCATTGTCACACGCTTGGTACCCACGCTAGGTTCCTAGCGCACTTGCCGTCCGCCCGACCTCGTCAAGGGGGCCATTTTTGCAAAAAAAAAAATGTCATCAGAGTTATTTCTACAAATAACTTCTCCCAAAGGACCAGAAAAAAATTGTCATCAGACTGGTGGTACCCACGAATTCAGCGCATATTGTCTGTGGCCTTTTTGAGTCATGCCTTTGTACTTTAGTGTGGGATGTGGACATTGAATACCTGAAATTCTCGTGTGTACCATACTAGTTTCATAATAAGTGATTAGTATATACAACCACAACATTAAAATCACATTCATACATATTTCATATATTTATCTTGCAACAAAAGATTGTACATATGCGATATTTGATCATCGCCTCCAGTCACATGGATTTTTATCACAAGAACGTTCAGTGATGCGGACTTGTGGAGCAACGTAAACAGGTTTTTTTTTGTTTTTAGATTGTGCCGCACTTTCGTATTTCACTTGTGGCCACCGTTCGCATTGCATGTGGTTGGCCGCTAATGATGCTAAATTACACAGATTCACATTGCGTGGGATGGACGCGAAGAGCAGCCAGTCCATGAGGACTTGTGCATTCTAACTTTTACTAGGTACGTCGGCGAAAGTGATTTGTATAGTTGGGCACTATTCAGTTATAAATTAGTTTATTTTAATCGAACAAAGCGAAGTCATGCCTTGTTCTTTAGTTAGGGACTGTTCTGATTGTCTGTCTTGTAATTTCAGTTCTTCAATTCTGTTCATGGGAAAAACCAATCAGCTGGGTATCAATGGATTCCAATAGAATTGCGTACCACCGTAATACGGTGACCGTATCGGCCAAGAACTTTCATTTGAATTTGCATTTTGAAGGAGCAAAATCATCCGCGAGCCATGAGATAAAACAAAAACCCAGCCATTATTATGTTTAGTAATGGAATCCGGGCGGCCGGAGCCGGACCAAGAGAATTCAAGGAATATATTATTAAAGTACAGAAGGACGTCGAGGGAGCCTAGCTTTGATCTGGAGGCTACGTGCCACGCGGCCGGTCCTGGCCGCCTGTACAGTTGTGTGATCGCGCCGAGGCCGTTGGACGCGGCTCCACATGACGTGCGCCCGTGGCCGGTACGTGTGTCGAGGTAGAGGCGCGTCCACCGGGCGGTCGGGAGGTGGGGCGCGCGGACGCGTGACACGAGTTAGGCGGACGGGGTGGACTGGGCCGTGCTGTGCTGCGGTGTTCGGGGCGGGCGCGGTGAAGAGAAGCGGGGCGACACGTACGCAGCGCACCTGTGTGTGCGGAGGCACGGACCGGTCTACGCGACGCATCATCCGTGGAGGAAAAGAGCATGTATTATCTTCACCGTGTTATAACTATATTAAATAAATAAAATTTTATATATAGAAAAGAAAATATAATAAGATATATATATATATAGTAAAAATAATATAAAATAGTTAGAGAAATAATTTATATTAAAGAAGTTGTCTCTAATACTAATTTTAGATAGATGGAGATCTTACAAATAATCTTAAGAGACAGATAATTGTAGATCGGGATAGAGGGACGCATGGATATATATGCATATTGGGTGACAAATGTCACCTTTTCTGTTTGTCACGGTGACACACGGATATATGTACCATCGTATCGTACGTATTCTTAGTTAGCAAACAATAATGCTAGCTCTAGAATACTCACGGGCAAGACATCCTTCGCTTATCATGATTAATCGCAATTATTTTAGCAGCGCGAAAGCTCTTCTGGTCCACGCAAAACGAAGTGTTGGACAGAAAAATTGCTTTTATTCCCTTCTGTAATTTGTATATGATTTATAGATGATGAGGATGGTATATAAGGTGTCTATATGAATAGGCATCTAGCCATGAAGACACCTTTACATTAGGCATAACTGTTGTAACTGATTGTAACACTCCCCTTGACCAATGTATCTTCATATGATCACCTTGATTCATCATCTTAGAAAAACTCCTCCAAAACCACAGTAGGAAAAAATATGAGGAGAACCGATAGAGTAGATATGCCATGAAAAACTCCTTTAAAACCCAATGGGAAAATTTTAAGGAGAAAATGATATGGCATATATTTGATTATATCTCCTAAAACCCTGTGGGGAAAAAGAGATATATTTATGATTACGTTGTCATATTGCCTCATTAAAAACCTTGATGAGAAACCTTTAGAGGAAAACTCATAAAGGAAAAAGAGTACAATATCTGTATTTGAACAGGTTAAGTCTTTAGGAGATTTCTCCCGACATCTGCAAATCATGTAGTCTTCGCATACCAATTCCATAAACACGTTTTGGAATGTGGAGGTTGGTAATGACTTGGTGAATAAGTCTCATGAGATTATCACAAGACTTAGTTTGCAGAATATTTATTTCCCACTCTCTTGCAATTCATGTGGGTAAAATAGTTTAGGTGCAATATGTTTAGTGATATTGCTCTTTATGTAACACGTTTGTATTTGAACAACGCAAAGCGGCATTATCTTCGTAGATAATGGTAGGTGATGCGATAGCACCTATACCACATGATTGTTGTATGTGGTTAATCATTCTCTGAAAGCCATACACATTCATGTGATGCTTCATATAATGAAATTATTTCAGAATGATTAGTGGATGTAGCCACTAGAGTCTGTTTGAAAACTTCAAGAAATGGTTGTTCCACCATATAAAAATACAAAGCCCGTTTGAGATCGACATTATGGGGATCCGATAAATAGCCACATCGGTATATCCTATTAAATCCATATTTTTTATTCTTCTGGAAGAATAGATCGAGATCTTTAGTGCCTTGAAGATATCTAAGGATATTCTTTACTCCTACCCAATGTCTTTTGGTTGGAGTAGCGCTATATCTAGCAAGTAGATTTACTGCAAATGCGATATCCGGCCGGATACAATTTGCAAGGTACATTAGCGCTCCGATGGCATTGAGATATGGAACCTCGGGTCCCAATAGCTCTTCATTGTCATCTCGGGGTCTAAATGGATCTTTGTCGCTGTCTACTGATCGAACAACCATGGGGGTTTTCGATGGATATGCTTTGTCCATATTGAATTTCTCCAATATTTTCTGGACATAGGCTGATTGATGCACTATGATGCCTGAATGAAGGTGCTCAAGTTGTATACCTAAGTAAAATTTGGTTTTACCCAAATCCTTCATTTCAAATTCCGTCACAAGATGATTATGTGCTCCATCTATATCCTGTGTGTTACCAATGATATTAAGATCATCAACATACACAGATATAATGCAAAATCCTGTTGAGAATCTTTTGATGAACACGCATGGGCAATCATCATTGTTGGAATATCCCTTTTTGGTTAGGAACCTACTTAGTCGGTTGTACCAAATTCTACCCGACTGTTTCAAACAGTACAAAGACTTGTTCAATTTTACACAATACATATTGCGATTTGCGTTTGGATTCGGAATTGAAATTCCATCGGGAACTTTCATATATATGTCCGAATCAAGTGACCCATAAAGATATGCAGTCACTACATCCATCAACTGAAAAGATAGATGATTTTTTAACTGCCAATGAGATTAAGTATCGGAATATTATTCCACTCATTACTGGAGAATAAGTTTCATTGAAATCAATGCCGGTCTCTGCATGAACCCTTGTGCTACAAGCCTTGCTTTGTATCACACCACCTCATTGTTTTCATTCCATTTGCGACGAAACCCATTTGAAACCGACAGGAATACTTTCAGAGTGTGTGTATCACATTGGTGAATACATTTCTTTTCTTGAGCGAGGCTAACTCCTCTTGAATTGCATCCTTCCATTGAGTCCATCCAGCGCTATTTGCACTCTGCCATGGTCTTGGGATCTGGATCATTTTGAAGGTTGTTTGCAATTGTTGTGGAGAAATAAATGTCGACAATTGTAGTCTTACGATCGTATGATTCTCCAGAATCAGTATAATTAGTGGAAATTTCTTGGACCCCTGATGACTCAATGTTATTTCCCAAAACATTTGAGTCGGGGTATTCCGATGTCCCAGAATCAGTAATTGAGTGCACTGTTGATCTGGGTTTAAGGATCCTTTGGTGTCTATCAATTTGAGGTTGATCTGCATTTACATTTTTTTGTTTCCTTTGTCTCTTGTTAGAAGCTGTATTCGCCATTTGTACCGTACTTCTCCCCCTCTTATTTTGAACTGGGAGTTGAGTGGTATTTTACGGTACTTCCACTCTTTCAGGTACATATTTGTCAGAATTATAGGATTTTGTGACACCCTTATAATCAGTAAATGCATCTGGCAGGTTATTTGCAATGTTTTGCAAATGAATGAGTTTCTGAACTTGAAGTTCAGTCTCTCGTGCGTGGAGTGCGAGGCAGAATGCCTTGTACATTCCAATTAATTTCTTGGCAGTGACTATTATATTACCTGAGGCTAATCATGAATGGGCACATCTTAGACTCCAAGATTTTAAATTTGTTGGAGACTATAACCATGCCCTTCATAGTATTTGCTCCAAATTGCGATTTTGTGAAAAGAAACCAACAGATCTGAGACAAAATAGAAAAACTCTCTCGACTATGCTCCCATCCGACAGGTCCTACAGCAGCAATGGCATGCTGCAAATTACCAAACTTATTTTGATCTTATGCATACTTTACTTCAGGCGAAAAGCATGATGAACTTCTTTTAAAGAACAATCATAACGTCCCATTGGGCGGCTCCACTTCTGAAGTTCATGCTAATCAAAATAACAAAAGTTCATGGTTCGAAAGACCACTCAAAGAACTTTAAAGGTAAAAACAAACGCAACATGAAGCAAAAATCAAGTGGATTCAAGAAAGGTAAAGGCAATTCTAGTAAGAAAGTTGACAAAACTGAAATTTGTCAAAAGTGTGGTTGCTACAACCATCCTACCAAGAAATGCCGTACCCCGAAGCATCTTGTGAACCTCTACCTCCAGTCTTTGGCTCAAGGCAAGAATGCTCAAGAGAAGAGATTTGAAGCACATTTCAATCTCACATCCAACAATGATGCAGCCGGATGTTCTCAAAAGTTCCTTCAAGAACTCAAAGACAAATGTGCTTCTACACAGAAGGATGATCTCATGTGCACCGATGACACACTTGAAGAATTTCATTCTCATGACATTTTTGGAGATCTCAGTTAGACTCCTAGTCCCATAGCTACTAAGTACTATAGTGTTGTAATATAAATAATGTTGTCATCTATATTGTAAGCTTGTATGCTATAATCATATATCGAGCATATTCGGTATTACAAATAAAGTTTGTATGTATTCTATATATACTATAAGAATTTCATTAAATTCTTCTTTTGTGTATATAGATTTTTGGAGTAAATCCAATGGAGGAGGAATTATGCCTTGTGGATAGTGTTACCACAAACTCTATACTTAGGGACACAAAATATTTCCTAACTCTTACTGGGAGGAAAGGAAATATTTTAACCATCGTTGGACGCGATGCAACGATAGTAGGCTCTGGTCGCGCCTCTATCACTCTCCCTATGGGTACACAATTGGAAATTGAGGATGCACTCTTGTATCCTGATTCAACACGTTCCTTACTCAGTTGGGGTCATGCAGTTTTACACGCTGCTGACTTAATTCAATTGCGTCCAACTACTTATCATAGCACTTCCCCGCTACAATTAGGACGTGGAAATCCACCAGATATTTCCCATCTGCGAAAGTTCGGTTGCGCTACACACGTACCGATCTCACCACCGCAGCGTACCTCAATGGGACCGCACAGGAAACTTGGGATCTATGTTGGGTATAAATCTCCGTCAATCATAAAATACCTCGAGCCCCTAACAGGGGACCTGTTTACGGCCCGGTACGCTGATTGCATATTCAATGAGGAATATTTCCCGGCATTAGGGGAGACAACAAGTACCAAACTAAATGCCAGGAAATTGATTGGAATGTACAAGGCATTCCTGCCTCAGATCTACGTACTAGAGAGACTGAACTTCAAGTTCAGAAAATCATTCATTTGCAAAATATTGCAAATAACCTGCCAGATGCATTTACTGATTATAAGGGTGTCACAAAATCCTATAATCCTGCCATAAATATGCCTGAAAGAGTGGAGGTACCGCAAAATACCACTCAACTCCCAGTTCAAAATAAGAGGGGGAGAAGTACGGAACAAATGGCGGATTCAGCTTCTAACAAGCGACAAAGGAAACAAAAGAATGTAAATGCAGATCAACCTCAAGTTGATAGACACCAAAGGATTCTTGAACCCAGATCAACAGTGCACTCAATTTCTGATCCTAGGACATCGGAATACCCCGACTCAAATGTTTTGGGAAATAACATTGAGTCACCAGGGGTCCAAGAAATTTCCACTAACTATACTGATTCTGGAGAATCATATGATCGTAAGACTATACTTGTCGACATTTATTTCTCCACAACAATTGCAAATAACCTTCAAAATGATCCGCATCCTAAGACCATGGCGAGTGCAAGCGATTTCGGACTGGATTCAATGGAAGGATGCAATTCAAGCGGAGTTAGCCTCGCTCAAGAAAAGAAATCTATTCACCAATGTGATACATACACCTCCTAAACTATTCCCTGTCGGTTTCAAATGGGTTTTCATCCGCAAACGGAATGAAAACAATGAGGTGGTGAGATACAAAGCAAGGCTTGTAGCACAAGGGTTCACGTAGAGACCCGGCATTGATTTCAATAAAACTTATTCTCTAGTAATGAGTGAAATAACATTCCGATACTTAATCTCATTGGCAGTTAAAAATCATCTATCTTTTCAATTGATGGATGTAATGACTGCATATCTTTATGGGTCACTTGATTCGGAAATATACATGAAAGTTCCTGATGGAATTTCAATTCCGAATCCAAACGCAAATCGCAATATGTATTGTGTAAAATTGAACAAGTCTTTATACGGCTTGAAACAGTCGGGTAGAATGTGGTACAACCGACTAAGTGAGTTCCTATCAAAAAGGGATACTCCAACAATGATGATTGTCCATGCGTATTCATCAAAAGATTCTCAAAGGATTTTGTATTATATCTGTGTATGTTGATGATCTCAATATCATTGGCAACACACAAGATATAGATGAAGCACGTAATCATCTTATGACGGAATTTGAAATGAAGGATTTGGGTAAAACCAAATTTTGCTTAGGTATACAACTTGAGCACCTTCATACAGGCATCCTAATGCATCAATCAGCCTATGTCCAGAAAATATTGGAGAAATTCAATATGGACAAAGCATATCCTTCGAAAACCCCCATGGTTGTTCGATCTCTAGACAAAGACAAAGATCCATTTAGACCCCGAGATGACAATGAAGAGCTATTGGGACCCGAGGTTCCACATCTCAGTGCCATTGGAGCGCTTATGTACCTTGCAAATTGCACCCGGCCGGATATTGCATTTGCGGTAAATCTACTTGCTAGATATAGCGCTGCTTCAACCAAAAGATATTGAGTAGGAGTGAAGAATATCCTTAGATATCTTCAAGGCACTAAAAATCTCGGTCTATTCTTCCAAAAGAATAAAAATGTAGATTTAATAGGATATACAGATGATGGCTATTTATCATATCCCCATAATGCCAGATCTGAAACAGGCTTTGTATTTTTACATGGTGGAACAGCTATCTCTTGGAAGTCTTCGAAACAGACTCTAGTGGCTACATCCACTAATCATTCTGAAATAATTGCATTATATGAAGCATCACGTGAATGTGTATGGCTTCACAGAATGATTAACCACATACAATAATCATGTGGTATGAGTGCTATTGCATCACCTACCATTATCTACGAAGATAATGTTGCTTGCGTTGTTCAAATGCAAACGGGTTACATAAAGAGCAATATCACAAAACATATTGTATCTAAACTATTTTACCCACATGAATTGCAAGAGAGTGGGGAAATAAATATTCTGCAAACTAAGTCTTGTGATAATCTCGTAGACTTATTCACCAAGTCATTACCAACTTCCACATTTCAAAAATGTGTTTATGGAATTGGTATGCAAAGACTACGTGATTTGCAGATGTCGGGAGAAATCTCCTAAGATCGAACCTGTTCAATACAAATATTGTACTCTTTTTCCCTTTACGAGTTTTGCCTCTAAAGATTTCTCATCAAGGTTTTTAATGAGGCAATATGACAACGTAATCATAAATATATCTTTTTTCCCCCACATGGGTTTTTAGGAGATATAATCAAATATATGCCATATCATTTTCTCCTTAAAATTTTTCCACTGGGTTTTAAAGGAGTTTTTCATGGCATATCTACTCTATCGGTTCTCCTCATATTTTTCCCTACAGGGTTTTGGAGGAGTTTTTCCAAGATGATGAATCAAGGTGATCATATGAAGATACATTGGTCAAAGGGGAGTATTACAAACCAGAAAGTAACCAATGTGCAGTTACACAATGTACAGATGTCTGTTCCAAACAGACACATTTCTTTCTACCTCATCATCATCTATAAAACAATGTACAGATTCAGGATGAATAAGAATGAATCAATAGCTTTCTCTTAACATTTGTGAATCTCTCTTGCAATACTAACTATTGAGTTCACAGCCAGTTCGATTCGCGCCGTCAGCATTAGGATCGCCACGACCAGTTCTTTTCCTTTTCCGAATGACCATAACTATCTCGTTAGCGATATGATTCCGCATCATTGAATATTCCCTTCAAGCGTTATAGCTTATTCTTTTAGATTATAGTTAATAATTTTTTATTGCGACTAGTAGATATGATAAATAGTATCAATAGTATAAGTCGAAACTAAAAACATACTAACAAACCGAAAAGAATAGGATGCACATTGCTTCGGGCACTACTGCTTTTCGTACGTACCAAGCCGATGGAGCTGTGTGATCTTTACATATGTAGTTAAACTAACTTTGGGCTTTTGATTTGTTACCCCTACTGTTCCCCTTTTTAAATGTGCATCTTGTTGTTCTCTTTTAAGTTTAGCTTTGTGCCTTCTCTCTGCAGTTACGGAAAACCTCTCGATGGAGTCTAGGCTATTGCAGGTTCTTTTAGTTTTGCCGGCCGGTTTTGGTAGGTTCAATTAACGGCCACCGAAAGAAAGCAAACACGACTTCTGCAAAACACATAGATCAAAGAAAAGAAGCATGAGATCGAGGTGAACATGACCTGCATTAGATGAGTCAACTATTCGCACCAATGACTAATACGACTCGCATACTGGTCAGCATATCTAGAAAAGCAGACGACTCGCATGCATAATGTTTTCCTTGGCAAGTAGAAACGCTCCATGCCTTCGGTAGAAAAGAAACTGTGGTCTCAGAAAAGGAGCGTAAAAAAATAAAGAAATCGTCATTCTACTCCAACTCCAGCCTTTACCTTGTTTCAAAGTTCAGACGTACGCGTGCTTAACTACAAAGTTCTGACTCCTGTCACCAAATTCAACGAGGTGCTTTTGTGACTTACTAAATTATCTTATTATATATTAAAAAAGTTATAAAAATATAATATTATAAAATTATTTTTTTATGACAAATTCACTAGTATTATTTTTATAAATCGAAACCAAACATTTTTAAAATACCCTTGTGAAAATTTATAGGATTTGACTGCATGGGGGCATCACTCTTTTATGACAAGGGAGTAATTAAGTGCAAGCATTCGAATTGACCGTGCTTATATCACAATTACGTACGTACTTGTTGAAAACTGATGTGCATGATAAGTCTTTATGGGATCATGCATGCATGAGGATTGAGAGCCGATGGTCCAGATAGAGAACAAGGCACGTTCTGCTTCGCCTTTCCATGCGAGTATGCGTTGGATTAATTGGAGTGCATAGTACATCGATCGATCAGTTCATGTGTTCACCTTAGGCCTGCATATACGCATGGCTTCCCCACGAACGGTCACATGGACTGTTTTACTCCCTCTGGCCCGCTGATTGGATTTGGACTTCTGATTTCTGATTTATTTTTTATTATTTTTAAATTTCGTTTTTTTAAAAATTTTAGATTTTTTAGCTTTTTACCAGTTCTTTTTTTCGTATTCGTTTGTATTATACGTGCTGGGCTGACCCGTTTTCTATTTTAATTTTTTTTAAAATTTAATTATTCCAAAAATATCACCATCAATTATAGTGTAATTTCAGTTAGTTACTGTGAAAATTCAGCTATAAACTAAAAAGTCCAGTCCAACCGAGCACGGTAGATTGGTCGGTTGGATCGGATCCTGCCAGCACATGCAGTAGCGGCAACGGAAATCTAAGCATAAGTGATTAGATTAACACCAAAGGTTAAAGGATGAATCGTATTCGTAACTGTGTGGAAAGGTATGCATCAGGATTTAGGCCGTGGTGGGTGTAATCAGGGGCGGAATTGGGCTCATGGTAAGATAGACTTTAGCCCGAGGTTTGAAAAAATATATAGTGTATAGCTCAGATATTTTCAGTCCAGCCCGGGGTAGAATTGCTAGAATTCAGCCCAGGTAGCCCAGTGGCCCGTAACATATTTTACTGTCCGCAAAGGCGGCAAAGACCTCCGCGCGCCGATCGGGCATTCGGCCCACTTCGCGACTCGGCCCACTTCGCTTAGCTCTCCTGCTGCTCGATATCAGCGCCGCTCCTCGCAGTCTTGCGCGCTCGCTCAGCTGCATTGCATTTCAAAACCCTAGCGCACCGCACTCTGGCGAAAAGGCGACGGCGCCCTCGTCCCGCCAGCGCCGCGACGACCGCCCGCCTTCGGCGCCGCCGCCTCCTCCCGACCAGCGCCGCCCGCTCCCGACCCGCCCCTCGGCGCCGCCCGCCTCCCGGCCCGCCCCTCTTGGCGCTGCTGCTCGGCTCCCAGCCCACCCCCTCCCGCGCCGCTTGCCTCCCGGCCAGCGCCACTGCTCCGGCGCCTCCCGGCCAGCGCTGCCGGGAACGGCTCACGGCCCACCCCTCCGGGCGCTGCCTTGCCTCTCCGGGCAGCGCGCCGCTCCCGGCCAGCCCCTCCCGGCGCCTCCCAGCCAGCGCGCACGCTGCCCACCCCTCCTCCGCGCGCCCGCCTCTAGATGGTAAAATAGAAAAGGATATTTTCTTGATTTTTTCCAAACTTGTTCAGATTTAACATGGTCCCAACACCATTTCAAGATATTTTAGTGATTTTGAACAAAGCACTTATTTTTTCAGATCAATCCTTAGATTGCGCTAATTCAGATTCAAGGGTTATTTCTTGTTGAAATTATTGCTTATAATGGATGTTAGTGGAAAATTCCTCAGAAAATTCTGTCCAGAATATAGCATGTATTATATCATTTCGCATTGAAATCTAGTCAAGGTTTCAAACTTTAAATGATATGCTAACATCCTTCCTGAATCCCGATTAACACTGTAATTTTTCTGATCACCCTGTAGGTCGAATTCCCCATTTTTCAAGATCAGCTCTGGTTACCAGCTCCTTTTGAAATCTTTGCATAGCTGAAAGTATGATTTCCCTCATTAGTCATTTAAATATTTGTGCTGCTTACCTATCTGTCCAGTTTGTTGACAGAAGTGCTATTATGATTGGTATGTGCTTTTATTTGGAGCTTCTATATGTTTTACTTGTTGGATTTTGGATATCATCATTTGTGGCTGTAATCAGATAGTAAGCACGAGAATGCAGATTCTCAGTTCTTCCTGCACATCACGTTGTCAAACAAACATTGAAGCCCAGGCTTTATGGATGTATGATCTTCAAAATACTTTGGGTCAATTAACTTCACTCTGCCTGTGGTGTATCACTTAGAGAGGTCTTCTATGTCTTCTATTTACGCTTTTGTACAATGTACATTGTTTTTGCTTTACTACACTCCCTCAATTTTGCAATATTTTTCCAGTTTATTGGAAGATTCCATTTCCCAGTACTTGTCCATTGAGGGGTGCAGTTTTCGCATCTTGACCCCTGCTATATGAATAATGATCTAAAAAATGTTTGAAATACATCATCTAATAGGAGTTAGTACGGTCCAATTCTACTCGCTAGTACTAAAGATTTTGTGCCACCTGGTTTGTGCACATGGAGTAGTTGGATAAGTATTACGAGAACGGAGGGAATATTATAATGGGTCATGCTTGCTTCAATGTTCATGTTTTCAACAGACTAGTATTTAGATTTTGTGCCTTTTCGGTCTGTGCACATAGATTTTCAATGTTCATGCTTGCTTCAATGTTCATGCTTGCCAGGTGGTGGAGTCTTGGCTTACACCCTTTTGGGAGTTGATTACAACGAAGCTAGTGGTGATTGTGCTTTTTCTCAACCTTGATCCACACTATACTGGTGCTGATGACCTCAAGAAGATTGTGAATGGCGGATGGTGTGGGTGGAAGAAGTCTGTCGATAGCAAAGGTCGGCGATTCCAAAAAACTGGACAGATAGGTAAGCAACACAAATCAAATTGTATCTCTATTATGTTACATTTTTTATATTTTGATATCATTCCATGTTTTTCTTATTATGCTTTATGTTTACTTGTTTAGTATTGAACTCAAGTTTCATATCAGTAATGCAATTAGACAATTATGATATACTTTTGTTATATCGTGGTATGGGTACAAATTGACGTTAGTTTTATGTCATAGAGTTCAGCCCGGGTGTAGTCAAATCCTAGTTCCGCCATGGTGTAATTATACATCCACAACTCCACCATTCCATCAAAAGGTGGTTCGATTTATATCATGTTTTCAATGCTTTTAACTTTGCAATTTTAAATTCAAATTTAAACCAAAATTTTGGATGGTTTCCTTCGAAAATTTCCAGTTTCAGGCAGTAATAAAAATTTTGGACTATTTTTCGAATCCAACATGTTTTTCACTAGTTCAATTTAGCCATATTGTCTTGTGGTGCCTTCTACGTTTTTGCTTTGTCATCGCTCACTCCAACAGAAATTCAAACAAAAATTTTCGAATGGTTTTTTTGCAAAAAAATTCTGGTTACAGGCGGTTTGCATGGGAATCAAAATCACTTTTAGCACTCTTTCACACTATATTTGCAAAAATAGTAGTATGACGAATGTATCAACAAAATATCGCTTTTGCCGTCGGCCGTGAGCGGCGGCGCCATGCAGGCGACGCGTGGCACTATCGCCCGGCGGTAGGCGCCTGCCACCTGGGGGCTAGACAGCAGGCAACCTGTCATCGAAGGAGCAGGCGGCAGGTAATTAGGTTGGCTAATTAGCCGACCTAATTATGTGCCTAATTTTTTTTCCTGTTTTGTGTTTGTTTGAATTCTTAAATATAACAAATGAGCTAAAAAATTATAAAACATTACACATAGCCTCCTGATATAACTTACCTCGTAGTGTAATTTTTACGGAATTTTATCCATGGCAAATGTTGCTCAAAAATACATAGAATTTTGATATTGTTACGAAATTGTATGAATGTTTGAGCAATATTCGCCATGGATAAATTTGCCCAAAAATTATACTACAAGAAAAGTTATGTCGGGAGACTGTACATAAATTTTCGTAATTTTTTGAGCTCATATGTTATATTTAAAAATTCAAATAAATACTAAATAGAAAAAAATTAGACAGGTAATCAGGCTGGCTAATTAGATAGCCTAATTACCTGCCGTATATTCAAAAATTCAAACAAGCATTCAACAAAAAAAATTAGATAGATAATTAGGCTGGCTAATTAGCTAGCCTAATTACCTGCCGCGTGGCTGGGCGGCAGGTAATTAGTCTAGCTAATTAGCCGGCCTAATTACCTGTCTAATTTTTTTCTGTTTAGTATTTGTTTGAATTTTTTAAATATACCAAATGAGCTTAAACAATTACGAAAATTTATGTACAGTCTTCCGACATAACGTTCCTTGCAGTGTAATTTTTTTTTGGGAATTTTACCAGTGGCGAATGTTGCTCAAAAAGTCATAAAATTTATATATATTTATGAGTTTTTACATATAGCAAACAGGTTCTAAATATTACAAATTTTATGTGAAGCCTTCCGATGTTACCTTGTGGTCAAAGATTTTACGAGTTGTTGTCAAAGATATTACCTTGTGGTCCTCATAGTTGGCCTTCTGGGTCCCCGGTGGTCCACGCTATGTTCTTGTCTCCCCTCCTCCAACTCTCCTCTCCTTACTTCTATGGGTGGGCTACTGATTTTGGGATAAGGCCCTTTGGCCTTCGGGCGAGAGATGAAATGCTGGGTTTCTTTGGTTAGCTTTGGGGCCTCTATGCTTGTAGCTTTCTTCGGTTGGCTTTGGTTGCATGAAATTATCTCTTAGTCAAGTAAAAAAAGGGCATGAACTACTATGAATCGAAGTAGTAGATCGACAAGAGGAACATTACAGCATTGTATATTTGGGCTTTAAATGGCATGAAGCAAATTTTCTTCATACCCTTTCAAGCCCAAGTGTACGGTGCTTTAATGTTTGTCTTGTAACTGTTGAGAAAATAGCTTGGGAATGAATTTAGAGATAAATTAGTGGAGCCATTATTTTTAAGTGAGTTGGAGTTGTTAGAGACAACCTTAAGGGATGGTCGTGTTATTGCTACAAGATCTATTTGGAATCGCACGTTGGTGTTTTAAAAAGACCTTGTGGCAATAATATATGCTAAAGAGACCTTCAAAAGGCATGAAGCAAATCATATTCTAGTGTGTTAGGTTATATGGAGTAAGTCATGGCATTACCTCCTCCTTCTCATCATTTTGCGTGTTGGGTTTAGTTGCTATCTTAGGTGTAAAAGAACCTTTTAAGCTACCGTGGTAGCTCAAAGGTTATTTTATGCCTAAGATAGCAATTAAGCCCAACACGTAGCATGATGAGGAGGAAGAGACTCTAGCCATGACCAACTTCATAGAACCTAAGACACTAGTGTGTGTCATTAGCTTCATATTAGAGTATTGCAAAGAGACCTTGTAGCAATAATATATGTCGCCGAATGTTCTTATTTCTTGTAAGATTAACCATGTGCCGATGTTTACGCTCACAACTCACTGTAATTAGTTTTTTTTCTTGTAAGAGAGATGATGTCTACACAGTCATCGTCATCAACATCGCCGAATGGGTCTGATACTTCGAAGACTGAGATAACTAAGTGTAGTAGAGGAGTATCGAAAAGGCACGAGGGCGAATGACCATCATGGAGATCTTTCTAGATGGGGTCCTTCGCAACCAAGAAAGCGGTGGTAGCATTCTCGACTACTGCGGGATACTTGGAAGGTAACGAGTTCCTATCACCGCGAAGAAACCGGAAGTCTCTGACAAGAGACGAGAAAAAGTAGCTGTGGGTTGGAATTTTAGACTCGTTTGAGATCCCAGAAGAAGTCCAGGAACTCATGCGATGGTAGGCATTCCTTGTGATGGGAAAAGCGTGAAAGACCTTCAAGAGTATGGTTATCACGCAAATACATGACCAAGGTTCGCATGCCCTTCACGAGGTATCCTTTTGTGTCACCAGAAACATAGGAGGCCATTTTGCGAATGAAGACGATGATCGAATTTCAACAGCAAAGTGCGGCGCACAAGGCTATCTAGGCACAAAACTCTCACCCTCATAGACTCGGCATCGTTGGGTATGAGGGTAAAATCCCGCAATAGAGGATGCAGGACGAGGTCGCAATCCAATTGGAGATCTCTACGCCATTTGCCAGGATCACAAACGAGCACGTCCGAAACTAGTTAAGAGCAAGGTCATCAACCACGTCTTCAGATGTCTCCTCTTTCAAAACCCCACAGATGAGGAAGTGTTCTAATGTTTGATAAGATATTTGAAACTACCTAGTGGTTAAAAGGTCCATAACTTTATATGGTCTCAAATAACATGATTGCATCTTGCAAGCATTGACTATCGAATCTTTCCAAGGCTCATTCGATGCAAATGGGAGAGGGATATACTATTCACGGCTTAGAAAAAGGAGCACTCGTGTGCACACGAGACTGGAGGGTTTACGTAACTTGGAGGCACGGATTCCTAAACGACTCGAGGCATATAGAGTAGGAAGAGATCCAAAGTCGAGCACACGGAATAGATGAAACAAGAGCTTCATGTACAACATGAGGAAGTGCTATCTACCTCACTTGAGAGAAGAAAAGCGCCTCACCTCGAGGAGAGATAGATTCATTGAGGAAGAACCGAGAGAAATCCACAACCACTGCAAAGCCACTCCCGTTATCACGAAGCCGCTTCACCTCAACGTCGGAGTAGCTACATGTCCACACTGCTTAATATAGCGATACCCACTTACCTATCGACGACATCCGGTAATGTAACTATCTAGAATGCTATATAGATAACCTAGTAGTATCTGAAAAGTAGAAAATAATTTAACTATTCAAATAGTTATCACGCAGACAATACATCCAATCTATCTGTGATATATCTGTTTATTTGTGATCGATATTTATGTATATGTGATATTTGTGTATTGTGTGACATATATGTGATATATGTGTATCTGTGATATATCTATGATATCTATGTATTTGTTTGTTTTTAAAGGGCATGACTTGCATTTCCTGAGGCTAGCTAAAAATATAATAAGATTTAGGTGTACAATGAAATATCACAGACGATTTTGTGGTATAAACTGTCTATAAAGATCGACTATCACAGACGACTGCAGCCAAAACCCGTCTATGATATGTAATACATCACAAACGATTCTATGTATGAACCGTCTGTGATATGTATACTATGACATACAGTTGCGACCAAAATCTGTCTCGTGATATGTAATACATCACGCATTTATTCTATGTATGAACCGTCTGTGATATACATACTATCACAAATGTTTCTATGTACAAACTGTCAGTGATTTGTATACTATCATAGACGGGTGCGACCAAAACCCATCTGTGATATGTAATATATCACAGACGGTTCTATGTACGAACCGTTTGTGATATATATATGATATATATATATGATATATATATATATCTAAACTACTCTTAAAAGAACGAGTTGAAGGGGATGGTGAGTCCTACGCTCTGCCGCCTCTCACAGAAAAGCGCCGACATGTGGGCCTCCCGCTGCTTCTCTCCCCGCAGTCCCGCTCTCCGCCCCGATCCGCTCCTCCTCCGCCTCCGTCTCCCCGCCCTCCTCCTCCTCCCCCTCCGCCCCGCCGCCTCCTCCTCCTCCCACCCGTCCGCTCCGCCGCGCCTCCTCCTCCTCACCCCGCGCCACCGCCTCCCCCATTCTCCGCGTCTCGGCCTCCTCCCTCGCGCGCGCGCCGCCTCCTCCCCGCTCCTCGCGCGCCTCCTCCCTCCCTCCAACCCCGTGCCACCGCCTCCTCCTCCCACCCCTCCGCACCGCCGCATCCAACGGCCCCGCCGCGCCGCGCCCGCTCCTCCTACATCCCTCCCATCTCCCGCAACCGCTCCTCCGCCGAGGAAGGAGGCGACGGCGGGGCAGCGTCGGTTGGGTGCGGGAAGGAGGCGGCGCGACCTCCATCTCACCGGTTGGGCGGAGGTAGGAGGAGGCGCGAGGCGGCGGGCGGCGGCTTGAGAGGAAGGGGCGGAGGAGGAGGAGAGCGGCGCGGGGGAGAGGAAGGAGGCGACAGCGGCGGCGCCGGTTGGGCGGAGAGAGGAAGAAGCGCGACAGCGGCGGACCCATAATCGGAGAGAGGTTACTACTCCCGCGCATACCCTAGCGCCCGGTTCGGGTGTGATTGCCATAGCGCCACGGGCTGGTCGGATCTTCGTCGGAGCTCCTCACCGACATCGCCGCGGACTCACCGAGCTCGCCGACATCGCGTGCTTCCGCTCCGTCGCTCCTCACGGCACACGGCGGCGGCGCGGCCGCGCCCATTGCGGCCGCCGTCTTCTCCTCCGTCCTCCCGTCGCGCTCTTCTTACGCCCCGGGAGACCGCTTTACCCCGACCTCGGATGCTTGCTCCCGCGGAGGCGCACCACCGCCGCCGACGCCTCTACGTGTCACCGTGCGGGTGGACCCGCCATCGACCCCACCGACCGCGGCCTCCTCTTCCACCCCTTTACTGAGCGCCGCCTTCTCTCCCCGCTCGCAGCCTTCTTGCGGAAACCGGCGACTGGCACGGGACCGTCCCTCGCACGCGTCATGGCGTCTGCGGCGAGGGCCTCCTTTCTGCTCCTCGACCGTTTCTTGTCTGGTTCTTGGGCCCCGATCCCAACCATGGCCGACCGCAACGCGGCGGCATCAACTACGCTGCCGGTGAGTTCTTTGTCTTGAGGAGGACGTCGCCGCACCACCATCGTCGACACCATCACCCTCGCGGCCGCCGCTTGTCATCCCGGCACCATTGCCGAGCTCCCCGCCGAGGCGCGCATCATTTGTTCTCGGGCGACAGAGCTCATCCTTCTCGTCAAGTCCAAGTGGATGTACCTCTTCGGTGGCGCACGTGGACTTCTCAAGGCCTTCACGCGTATATCTCGGCGCGACCGGTGTGGCAGAGCTCACCTCAAGCATGCAACCATCAAATATCATGCGGGCACATATTCGGATTCATAGCTTTGGCTTTCTCCTATATTTCCACTGTTTGTTCATGCTTCTTTCTAATGATTATCGTGGTACTTAATTTTCATTACCACATATCTGCACTTAACCTATAAGATCACAATTTTGAATCTGCAATTGTTTGAACTTTAAAACCCATCTTGATATGCTTGGCTTATGTGGTGATTCTCTGGTGGTGGTGTCGAAAGATCAATTTTGATAGGTGTTTGGTTGGCTTGTGCTTGAAGGTTCGTGCGCTTCGTGAGCACGGCTGGAGGTGCTTGGAGATGGTGAATACCTTTGACGGAGATGTCGCACTGGAAGGGGCTAGGAGGATTTACGCACAGGAGTAAGTGCCAAGCGGTTCTTTCACTTCTTGGAGTGTTTAGGTTGTATGTTTTATGATGTAGCACTTGTCTGAAAATGGTATACCTTATGCAGAGGCTTTGGAGGTGCTATCACTGTGGAGTGGTATGCGCGATATTGTTTAGAGTGTTCTTTTCTTATCAAACGGAGTTTAGATTAGCTTTATGTCTGATCATACTTCATATAGTTCTCTTTTATCATGGGAAATTGAGTCCGTTTGAACTTGAGTAAATCAATGGGTTATTGGTGTAACATCCGGGGAAGCAAAAAAGGAAAAGGTGAGATATTTGATTATACCCTTATTGAATTGGCAATGGATAATTGACTTGCATGAAATTTTAGAAAATTTTGATTAATGACAAGATACATTCAATGCCACTATATCTATATTATTCATCGCACAAACCTTGGTTAATAAGGGAACATAAGAAATAATCTATGTCTAATTTAGGAAAGAAATGAAAATATAGTCAATCATTGCATGTGTTAAAGGGCAATCTTGTGTTTCATGAGAATTGTTTTAATGTGGCATCATTAGTCATTACGAGTCATATATGGGACTATGTGTTGCTTCTCAATGTAATTTATTTAATCTCTTCACTGTGCTTTTGTCACCGAAAATGTTCTGACCTCAAACAGCTGTGCTGCGCACATTACAAAGTATGCTCCTCGCTCATCTCTATTGTTGTTCATTTACTTCCCTTTGCCAAATAAACTTGATTTAAGTGAGTTAAACATGACCCAAAGTTAGTTTGTTGAATAGATACATGAAACACATTAAGTGCGCTTCTGCTAGATATTGTGCCTATTTTGGGTATGTACACTTTTGTGTCCCGCCATGTTAATCAAGCTATTTACCACCTCCAACTAAAATTCGGAGTGCAGATGATACCTTTGTTTAAGTACAAGTGTACATACAAAATTCAATGTTCTTTGTTGAATTAGTATAATTGATGCAAATATGCAACTATGCAATGTGTTGTGAATTTTGGTGAGATGACATATTACTTGAATGTGTAAATAAGTAGATAAATGTGAAAAGTTTGACCTTGTTTGGAGTGCATGGGTCAATGCAAGTATCACACTTTGCGCAAATGGGGACCCTGCTCTTACATGGCGCCAAAACAATTTTTTTATTAACATTATGTATGTTATGATGCCCGGAAGTCTAAGAGGATAAAGGAGGATGTTCTGCAGGGCATTTTGCTGGTGTAGCACGTGAACAAGACTCGTGCATCGTAGATCAGAGTGGTCATATTAGGAATAGTTGTATGTGTATCTTCATTATTAGAAATAATTAGATACATATCTTCATATTAATAAA